>VYZT01004841.1:87873-174056 GCA_013400735.1 Pomatostomus ruficeps | reverse complement strand
CCCCCAAACCACTAAAAGAAAACTACAATCCCAGCGGGAAAGGAAAAAAACCCCTCTGTCCTAACTCACAGTTGGACAGACTACAGTGAAAAAACAAAACAAAACAAAAAAATGTGTGTTCAATTTTCAGCGTGATATGACTGATCTACAGAGAATTCTGTATTATGACTGGGATATTTAATGTTATTTACTGAAGACCAAAAACCTCTGACACAAAAATCTGTAGTTACCTTTAGGTATTTGCCAAAATGACAGACAAATTCAATTTTTATTTATTCTTCAACACAAAAATGCTTGGTTTTCCCTGCTCACTTTCTGTACTGTACTCTCAACAATATACATGATATGGAGCATCTATGAAAAATTACAAATTATTATTCAGCTTTTACGTACAGAACTTCCAGCACTATGATTGAAGAATAACTCTCCATTAATAAAATAAAAAGGGAGAGGGAAGAAGTTATCATCTACACTTTAGCTGCATAAATTAGACTAAAAGATTCACTGTCTGGTAGTAATTTGAATTTGAAGAGTGTTGGACACTGTGAATCCCAATTAAGTTCATGCATCATAGTTTAATTTTCATTTGTTTTGGTTTTGAAAATTTGTTGTATTATTACAAAAAGACAGAGGTTGTTTGTACTCCTGGGAAATCAGGTATGTGAAGAATACTATGGTTTTTTCCCCCTCTCTTTCTTTTTTTAATTCAGAATACCTTTTGAAATTAAAAATAGACAAATGCAGAAAGTTCTTATTTCTACCATTTTAGACCTCTTTCTATGTGGTCTCCAGTGACATCTTTATGATTTATTTAATAATGAAGTAGAAAGGAGGTGAAGGAAAAAGACATTTTGGTCTCAGATTCTGTTTGCATAAAAAATGTTTTATTCCCCATGCATAGTGAAGTGGCTGGTTAGACAGTTTACGTGTCTTTATCTTTCATGTGAGAGATCAGGTCACTGCCCTTGTTCCTTTGAGTGCCAAGCCCCTGAAAGTCAAATAACAAAATTACTTTGAATAACTGTATAATTATTTATAATAATAATATAGATCTGCCTGACTGTCATTATAAGAGCAGCATATAATTTATTTTCAGGCTATTTTAATAGAATGCACCAATAGGGATTTCCTTGCTTTTCAGAAGCAAAAAGAGATTAGTTCCCATATTAATTCCCAGCATTTACTTTATTTAAGGGTTATTTCACTCTAAGAAATTGGATTGATGCATTTATAAACTTCCTCCAGAGCGCAGGAGGGTGTAGCAGCAGGGATAAGGCAACAGGAGTTGCAGCCCACATGTGTACAGATTGCTTGGTGTAAGAAGGGACAGAAGAAGATTATTCAGCATAAACAAAATAGATAACTCTGCATTAGAAAGCCTCATCCTTCTTCAGGGAGTGCCTAAATCAAAAGTGTGGTCACCACGGGCTGCTGCTGCCTCTGACGGAGAACATCGGAGAGGCATCTGCAGTGAGAGAGTTCAGCAGCTGCTGCTGCTTCTCGCCTGACACTTCTTCCATGTGCCTGCTGAGTGGGAGGTGAGATTGCTCCCAACCCAGGTGCCTCTGCTAGGTGTCTAAAGTCGGGGGGATTTGAGCCCCTGGAGATGACAACCCGCAGCAAATAGTTACAACACAGGGAGCAGGAAAAGCAATGAACTGCCTTGCCACCATGATCTTGGAGTCCCGCAACTTTCCCTAATTAGATTTTGTCGGCAACACCTCTCCTGCAGTGAAACCACATAAGTTTGTGAGAGTTCATGAAAGTCTTGGTTTGCTTGTGTCTGTGGTTACCCAGTTTATTCCACCTAAATGAAGTACTGGACCCTGTATTCCATTACTCAAATTCCCCATAAGAAAAGAGTCTGTTTGTGGCTCCAAAGGACTCCGTCACATACATTTAGTCTAAAAGGAAATGCAAGTTAACCATCCGCAAACAGTAGCCTGATCTAATTTCCCTTTGCAGCCAGTAAGTACGGTGTTTTAATTCCATGAGGATATAAAATATAATCAGGACTGGACTGTTTGGGAGGAGAAATACTAATGGAATGGCCTATGCTAATCTTATTTCATTAGTTTTAAAATTTTCTATTACTTGCTTGCAACCTTATGCCATCTACCAGAATTACCATAAGGACAGCTCTCTGTATTCATGTACTGTAGTTCTCTTTGCCCTGCTGCTAAATGCCTCAATTTCAGCTAGTGATCCTTCAAATTTTTTTTTCCGTAAGACAGCTTTAAATCACATCAGAGAGGTCAGTATTTAGCTAAGTTTTAGCTGATTGGTTGTCATGTCAGTATGCAGACACCAGGGACAAAATAAGATCATTGAAAACCAAAATAAGGCCAAGAGATTACACTATGCTCTTTACCCACACACCTCCACTTTTCCATGAGAGTATAAAAGGCATGGTCCCACATTTTAGCACAGCGCTGCTCTGGAATGTTTGCACAAGCATGGCAGGAGAACACAAATAATGAATTCTCTCTTCACCAAATTGGAAACTCAGTCTTGCCAATCTGCTCAGGTAAGGAAGATAAGTACCCCCTTCAAGCCAGGTGTTCCAAGAGGGATCTCTTGCTCAAGAGAAAGCAGTCTTGCAAGGCTGGATCTTGCAGGAATGGTGCTAAGAAAGGGTTCCCTCTGGCCCATCCAACACAGCCTCCCCACAGTTTCCCCTAGAGCAGAACAAGAAGTTTGTTAGCACCAGTCACAGTCTTGGCCCAGGTAGCTCTCTTCCAAGACACCAGCTGCTGCTCCAAAGGCCCTCTGCTCCCTGCAACAAGTGTGTTTGGTGCTAATGAAGGATGTGGGAATGCAGATGGCAAAAATCAACTTGATACTTGCAGTCTAGGTGTTGCTATACCTGTATTTTACCTTTCCTTAGGTAGAAAATTGATGGGTTTATTTCTGTACCATTAAAAATCTCCACAGTTTGACAGAATGAAAATGGGTCATCTATCCTCCATGAAGCTGAGCTTTTTGTAGGGAAACCCTTGAATCAGCTGGTACAGAAGCCCAAATCAAACTCTGTTTCAATCTTCTTCCTAAACATCTCTTATATTTCACCTGGGGGAAAGAAAATCATTCCGCCTGTAGCTGAAGTATAGGGCAAACACTAGATGCAAGAAGCTCAGTTAACAGTCAAGAAATTCAGCCTTTGCTTCTCCGTAGTTTGACTCAGTGAGTTGGGACTCAGTAACAGCAGCTACGTCTGTGGCCACTCTGGCTGATGTTCAGTTGGTGGCAAATTTTGCCTGTAAATTTCCATTTTGTATCTTGACTTTGTGCTTCAGGTGAATTTTTTCCCCTCAGTTTGGCAGTACATGCAGAGGAAATCAGGAAAGTCTTTATTGTTCCTCTTTTAACACCTCCCTCTCCCTTAATTTTGAGAATTATCTGGGTGATTCAGAGGCAGCAGTGATGAGTCGTGAGGGCAATGCATTAAGACCAGCTTTCAGACAACAGTTTCTCATAATTAATATGAGTGGCAAATACTTCACCTGAAGTTTTACCTCAAATAGTCTGCTCTGCTATTTGTCTGGTGAGTCATAGATACCATCTGATTTATGTATATTTCATTTTTTTCAGTCTATTACTAGTGAAAGGATCTCCACAATGACAGTTTGGACAAAATTATTTCTCCTGTTGAAATTAATACAAAGCCAGGCTCACCTAGACATTGTCTTTCTGTGACTAGCTCATTTAAATACTGAATTCTACCTCCATTCAACCTCCTCCTCCAAGCATCACTCATTCTGCTCATCATTAAGGCATTTGGAGAGGAAAATAGAATGTAAACAAAAAATATTTCTTAATCACAGATGAACTGTTGCTGGTTTACATCACATTACAATAGACATATGTCACAACTACACAAACCCTCTGTTTATGGAATGTTTGGTTAGTTACCTTACTGCCTTCAGACAGCCCAGGCTTTCAGTGTAGCCGTTCACCCACCTCTGGAAAGCAGCATTGGTACTCCTGTGACCATTAGAGATGGATCAATATTTAAATGCCAGCCTATCTGATTGAAAATCCCAGTGGTGGTAATTAGTTCACAGGGCCTGAGCCCTTATGCTTGGATAGTGTATCATTCCACTTGCAGGCTTCCCAGGCTTGTGAGCAGGTGAGGGGCTGGACTGCAGTGCCCACCTACTGTGCATTTAAAATGGATATAAAGACCAGGGGGCTGCATATGCAGCCAAAATTAAATGCAAAAAAGGGAGACAGACATATCAAACAGTGGTGATTCAGTCTTATATCTCTTCTCAGGTGATATATATATTCCTGGCATCGTTGCAATAATCATCAGGTCGTTAAGTAAGACTGGTGACTAATTAAAAAAACCTGTTATCCCTGGCTGCCAGCCAAGAGGTTCTGCAATGTTCAAACCATGCTACAGATGTCAAACACAGACATCATGCCTTAGACTAAGCAGAGAATAAGGATCTCACAGTCCTGGAGGATAAGTGATCTGAATTTCTCATTGCTCTTTTCAGTTTAGAGAGCACCCTATAAAATCTGCCTGAGTCTATCTCAACCACTGAATGTGGTGATCAAAATACAGATCAGTCATTCAGAGCACTCCTGGCTCAGCACTTCTGTACACAGAAGTGGTTTGTGTTCATGATGAAACACTTGCTGTATGACTTATTCTATTACAAAATGCCTTACCAGGAAAATATAGCTGTCATTTCCCCCATCAGTGCTGATGAGCCTCTTCAACATCTGGCAAAAGATTTGTTTTTAAAATACATTCATTTTTATATTTATGCACAATTTCAAAATTTAATTTTATAAAATAAATCAGTTTTTTTTTAAAAAAAATGAGCTGGTGCCTGCCCAAGTGCAGGTCAGTTCCAAGCTTGCCTCTGGTGACAGTGACTGCAGTCTGTACTCTATACCCTGTCAATACCTGGTCAATAACTCTGATTGAATCCAAAGCTCTAAGAGCAGAATTTATCACAACTTCCTTGGACTTCACCCGGGAACAGTGTGAGATGGAGAGAAGGAAGCTTGATTTAATACCTTGCTCATCGCTTGGCTGAGTACTGTGCAAGCGGGCCAGCATTGCTAACGGACAAGCAGAGATTACGATGTGAGATCTGACGTGACAGACATCCATCTGGGAAGTCACGGTGCTACTCACTGAGCATTTTCGGAGTTTTGAAGCAGAGTCTTAACTTGGTTAACAGCTTCAGTTGCTCTGGTTGCAGTGAGGAGACAATTCAGGCAACTGGAGACATGGAAAAATGAGCACACAAAGGAAAAGTGGTAGCAGCAACAGCTGATGAGGGAAAAAATGTTGTAACTGTGGCCAAGACTTTCTTTTTCTGTTATGTGGTGGCTTTAAGGAATGACAACAGGTCGCTTTAGCTGACAATCCAGCTTTTTTGTCCTGTATCTCCACTGGTTTTGTCTCTCAGAGAAGCTGTGCTGTGTCCACAGCTCACATACACCACGCTCACCCCCTGCTCAATTACAAGAGCCCAAGTCAGTCAGTCATTCACGATGTGAGCAGCATGGGATGAGCCTTCAAGCATGGGATGTGTATGTCTGCACACCTCAAAGCTATGCTGGCTCTGTTATCTGATCCCATGAATGGAGCTCCAGGGTGAATCACAGTTTGAACTATCACTCTGTGTCATTCTTTAGATTTACAAAAGTGCCATTTTCAGAGGAAGAAAAAGGTTTGATATACAGAAGCCCATATTAGTCAAAGGAAAGACTGCCTGACAGAGACAGACAGGCCATTAAACCATTACTATTTTTGCTGCTTCTCCCTGAAAGTTAATAGCAAAGTTTCTACAACATGGACTAGATTGGTTACTGCCATGGAGAAGTTCTTAAGAGGAAGGTCTTTCACATTTAACTTGTTAATCTGAAGTCACATCTATTTGTCTGACAAAGCAGCAGCAGGAGGAAGAGGGAAGAACTGATAGCCCCGAGTAGCTTCCTGGCACTGGTGACCAGCATGTAGCACGTGACCAGCACTTAGTCCTCCAGCCTCTCACTATGACCCTTCCTTTGCTAAACAGCTCTCCAGGAGGGCTGGAAGAGAGCAGAAATGGTAGAAGGCTGACTGATCAGGAGGTCCCAAAAAACCTTTTCTCCAAGAGGAATGAAGAATGGTGTGGATAGGTGCAGGACAGGCTGTTCTGATCATGAAGTCTTAAGATTCATGTGTTTTTAAGATTCTCCCCTTGGGTTTCCTTCAGTTTCCTGGACAGTGGCAGGACTAGGTTTTATGCAAATATGTAGTTAATTACTTTCAATAAAAAGCTACACCAATGGGGTGTAGCAATGGGTCAAATATTACACAAGTATGTTATTTCTGCCTTTTCTTCTTTGAGTAATGAAAAAAAAGGGGACTTACGTAAGGGAACTGTACCTCATTTTTCCCAAGTAACGCTGAGAAGAAAGCTGCTCTCCCACACCATACTCTAATGCAGTTTCCACCACTGGTTCAAGTGTCTGGACCTCCACATCCCATGGGAGATGCATAGAACCTATACCAAAATAAGCAAATCGGGCTGCTTTCCTCTGAAATATATTTGATCTCTTTAAGATCATTATGTAAGAGACTCTGCATTAGACAATATCCACATAATGTAAATTGTAATATGGTGATATTCTATTGAAGAAAGGCATTTCTTCCCAATGGACTTTAAAAATTCATTACTGACCACTATTAAGAGAGTGAAATATCTAATTCTGTGACTGATGGAGCTTGTCTGTGCATACAGTTTTGTCTGCTACCTTATATATTTCTGTGGCAGGTAATTGTAGCAATTATTTTGGAGAATGCTCTTTTGATTCCTGCTGAAAGAAAGGTCCATGCAAAATAAGCAGCCTCTTAGATTTGAAACAATATTGTTGTGATATACACGACAGCTGCCAGGTGTTATGCTGAAGGAGCTAGACTGCATAAAAATATGAAAACAAAGTGCCTGAACTAAAGTTTGAACCATTTAAAAATAACCTATTGTGCTCCCTTTGTTTCCGCTGCATGGAAGTGTTGAGTGCCAGAAGTGTAACACTTGACATTTGAGGCAGACAAACATAGCCTACAGATTCTGTGATTGCTTTGCAACCAGCTAGCATTTTCTAATCATGCCTGTTCTTGTCAACACTGGGGGTTGTTTCTAAACAAGCCAGCTAAAAATGGGAATTAAATTTAATTTCTTGCTCATTTTCTGAGGCTACAGAAACCCTGGAAGCAAGAAACCTGTATTTTCACTGCTTCTCTCTCCAAGACCCACACTTTCTAACAAATTCACACCCTTGCTCTCCTGCTGGATCAAGAGGAGGCAGCGAAGGCACTGGGTAGTTCATGTGCCTCTAAGGGTGTGGTTCCATTTTTTCCTCTGGCAGCAAAGGTGATTCAGGAGTTTCTTGCCAAATGGCCCTGCTTCTTACTGCTGCCCAGATGCCACCACTTCCACGGCATTTGTGCTGAGGCAGCTGTTTGTTGAACTGTGCTGAAATCAAATCATTCAAATGATCCAGGTTTAAAAATATCTTCCTTCACCTCAAAAAAACCAACAAAAAAATTGATGTCATTCCAGTGACATTCCCGTTCTTAGCATAGCCCTTCAAAGAGCTGCAGCAATGCAAATGGGCAGTGAACCATGGAACCAAAGCAGGAAGAGGTGGATGGAGACCCAAGGGGCAGAACCTGCTTTGGTTAGCATTGTAGCTCCAGAAGACATTCACATAGGTTGTAACCAATCACCTCATCCATCTGCATTAAAGTAGATTATGAGCCATTCAGCCCTTCACCCTTCCTCCCCACTTCCTAAATTTAAGAGTTTGTGATCTTGTAAAAGTAATAGTGCAGTCAAGGTTCTGAATTCCTATCAAGGAGTTTTCTGATATCCTGAAATACTTGGCTGAAATCTCTCTCTTATAATTGCTTAAAAGCCAGATGTAGTCTGACCCAGTCACCCAGTGTGTCTCTAGAGTCAGTAGAAAGAAACAGGTACCTCCAGAGGGCAATCCACTTCTTTGAGGATGGGACAAATTTCCCTCTGGTTGTGCCTTTCTCTAGTCACTTCCATTAGAGGGGATGAAAAGAGTTTGCTTGAGCGGATATCTTGTTTCTGAATGACTAAAGTTTGTCAGTATAGATCCCAGCCTTGGTACCTAAAGGAAGGTTATAGAGATTAGTGCTAGTAAAGCAGAAAATAATGTGTAGACTTCATTGTATTTCAAATGTCTAAATGCCTAGACTGCATATTTTTCTCCAGCATAAATAAGATAACTGCTGGGACCTAATAAATGAAAATATTATTACAAACCATCCCACTGACTTCTTTCCTCATCTTCACACCCTTTTACAAGAACCTTATACAGATTTAAGTAGAGCCCTGCTTAAGGAAGCAAATACTGAAAGATGCTGAATACCTGCAACTTTGAAGCGACTCAACAGGCTCAACTCTGAGATCCTTATACTGTTTATTCGTACAAATTCTAGCGTGCCAGATGCTGAGAAGTGCTGAATGGCTGCTCAGTGGGAGTTGTGGTTGCTCAGCACCTCCAAAGAATTGGCATGTAAACTCCAGCCCGGACTTTGCTTATGGGAAAAACAAAACCAACCATCAGTCATGCACGGTGTACTTCCCTCCCCACTTCATGAGCTGGCCTGGTGAAAATTCCTGGTGCTTACTGAAAGCACCATCTGATGTCACTCAACACCACAGGGGAAAAGATAAATCAAAGTGTAAGTATTCAGCACTCTCTCAGCATTGGCCTAGTGTGATTAACGTAATCTGAGGTAAACACTTTAGTTATTCCTTATTATTTTTAGGGACTCAAAGGGTTGGGACTTGTTATTCTAGGTTATGTGAGAAACAAGCCCTACCCATGAGATCTCCAAGGCAAAGATAAAGCTCAGGTAGAAGTTTGACAATAGTTACCTAATAGCAATGGACAGACACAATGAAGTGTTGAATCTGGACTGTGCCATGCTCAGCACAGAGCTTTCCTCTGGCAGCAGAGCAGGGTTGCAGAAACAGGGAGAGCAAGATAATGCAGCATGAGAACACAAGGTCCTACAGAGCGGTCAGATGCCTGAATCCCAGTAACACTGAGTAGACCTGCTTCTGCATTCTGTCTTTCACAATTACAGCCTGTCTCAAAACAGGTTTATTTCTGTAAAATCTACAGCTGAAATCTTTGTCTCAGACAATTCCAGCACACTGTATAACTCAGAACAGGGTGGGCTGCTGTTGGAAGAGAAGAATGGACTTAATAACATGGACAACATTGCTGCTGACGCCTTTTGATGGTTTCTTGTCTTACACAAAGAGAGCGGACCTTGGTCACTTTATGATTCAGAGACAAACACTAAAGTGTCACAGGTGTGAAAACACAACCCTAAAAGCCAAGTAATGGCCCTACTGTCAGTTTTGTGCTTGCTTCACTCCTGGCTGGGAGTGATGGAAAATTATTGGTCTTGGAAAGGCACATCGAGGTATTGCAGACAGGGAGCCTGCTGAGTCCAGCAAGGTGCAGGGAGCAAATGCTTCATCGAGCCAAACCCAGCAGGAATGTGTTGGAGTTCCAAGATGATTTTGCTGACACAGGAGGATGTCATCACAGCAAAATATGAAGGAGTTAACACATTATGAAATCCCGTTTTGGCAGTGATGCAAACAAAGATTGTTTTGCTTGAAATGCAGTAGCAACAGCGCTGGTTAACAGGGTAATGCAGTCAGCTTGCCAGCCTAACTCATTACACTGTGCTTGCTTTATTCTTATGTATTGAGTCCAAATCCTGTGAAACACTCAGCGTAACTTTAAACCTGTAGATAGTTCTTTGATTCAAAGTTAATCTTGATTTAAATTAAATCTCTGAATACTGGCTGATTAGAGTAGCAAGTGGAAGTGCTAAAGGAAGCCTGCCTTGCATAGGAAGAGAAATGACAAAGTACCAGTGTGGGTTAAAGTAAAAAAAAAGAAAAGCAGGAATTGTGTTTTAAACCTCTTTCTAGTCCTTTTCCTTTACCGAGTGAGAAGTGAGGAGGGTTGTCCTATGCCTGCTTACACACACTGCTGAGGGCTTGCTGCACAAAATTGCACAACCAGTTTCAAAATTATTCTTAGCTAGTCCAGGCACTCTAACTGCCCTTCCAAAAATAAAGGCAAAATTTCCAGCATCACAAAAGACTAATAAACCACCTACACTCCTGCACCTTCCAAGATCAAGAGAGTGCCAAATGCCTTATAACTCAAAAAGTCTAGCCGTGTATTTACTGCTGATACCTGACTTTTGTAATCAGGTTGAAAGATTTGCAATCAGCACTTTCCAGGGCTGAGAGGCAGATCTTCTATAATCAGGACTCAATTAGCTACCTGCATTTCAGCTCAAGATCTGGCCCCCTGGGCCCAATTCTTTACCATACTTTTGCATAAACCTGGGGGACAGCCCTTCTCACCTGCACTGCTGGAAATCGACTTTTGCATTCAAGTAGGCAGCTGTTTCTCCCACATTTTTCACCATGCTTGTGCTCTCAATAAAGTACATTATAAAGTTAGCAAGCAAAAGCTATTTTCGTCTGCAAGATCCCTGACCATAAAAATCCTCTTTGGGTCCCGCATTTTTCAGTGACTAGCAATGAGCGCCTTGCTTTGAAAATATGAATCTAAGTCAAAGATTGGTCCTCATTTCAAATAGTAAAGCAGTTTTTCAGGCAATATTTCATTGAAATAAATAGGGCTGTTTCAATTTAGAGCAATCAAGGATCTTGATAAAAATGGCACTGTGAACTCTAATTAGATATAAATAAAGAAATAGGGATCTATTTCTTTTCATACCTTCACGTTGTCTTGTTTGTTGGTGACACTTTAGTAGGTAGTAATTGGAATGAAGCCCAATAGCCAATTTATACTTAACACACCACTAGTTCTTATTTGTTCTTGTAGTACACTCTAACAGTAAGTACTTACAAAAATGCTTAGGAAAATCATCCATCCCACGCTTCAGTTCTCACAAGCATCCCTGCTTCAATGTTTGTTGCTGGACATGTCTAATAGCAACACTGCTTTGGTAACTTTCTGGTTTAGGACAATTCTACAAATGATTGAGATGTTAAAATTCAGAGGATACTACCTTGTCATTTTTCCTCTATTGAGTAGCATGTTGACATCAAATAGTTCACCTGAGATCACGCTGAAATTTCCAAAGTAACCTGAAACCCTGCACAAAGAAGACTGGCAGCATGGCTGGTTTAATTTTAAGAATGTACCATAATGTATGTGTGCATCTAGGAATACAGAGGGAAAAAAAATTCCTGTATATTGCAGGTTTAATTGTGGTTTTAATGATGAAGACATAAGGCTTTTCTTAGATAGCAAATCACTCATTTTTATACGTTTTATTTTTAATAGGATTTCTGATACTCTCACAAGACAGTGTTCATTCTTTGCCAAAAGGATCTGGATCTAGTAAAATATTTCTGCCTATAATACTGGTCTGTTAAATAGTCAACTAATTTTAGAAATTACTTTTATTAGCAGCTACAGTATATCATGTCCAGATTCCTTTGTCTACTGTAAGTATAGGATACCTATGCAAACAAAAGAGGGATATAAACTGAAGTTTATATCTCTGTAGTATTTACTTCCTATTTCTCACCTGAGTTAAATTGAAGTGAAATAAATATTAGAAGACTTTAAAGTAAAAAAAAAAAAACAAAACAAAAAAAACACAACCACTTCCAAGGCAGATTTCATAACAGCAGAACAAGTATCATTTTGAATGGCAATGCACTGGCAATAACATTTGGCTCTGGTTCACATCAATCTGGAGGCCCAGCTACAGAAGCCAAGCTGGCTCAGGATCACTTCTGAACAGGCATTTATCACCTTCAGTGCAATAATATTGCAGAAGTCCAAATCAGGACTAAGCCCTTTGCACAGATGCGACACACTCACCCAGCATAATCCTTCCTCAGCCACTGGTCATGGCTAAAGTCCCTCTGACTTCTTTGGTGTTAGAAGTCTTCTCTTGGCTTCCCAAATTTCCGTGCTCCCTGCCTTTGCCCTTTCTTCCCACCTCATACTCTTTCCCTGCATGTTGTGAAATCTTAAGGATTTTGATGCAATTCATATTTTCCTCTTCCATTTGTCAACCTTTCCTTCCTTTGCAGACTGGTTCTGAACCATACCCTCAAGGACGAGTGGAGGAAGCTCCCGTGAGCAGTGAGAGGGGTGATGAGCCAGCTCGTCATGTCTTCTCCTTCTCCTGGTTGAACTCACTGAATGAATGATGACTCACTCTGGCTGGCTTCTGGTGTGCTTCTCCTCGGACGGACCATGAGCCCCGGCAGCCTGGCTGCAGTCAGCAAAGAAACTGGCACGGAAAGGGACATCCGAGCAGGTGTCATTCCTAGGAACTCAGCTGACCTCCACATTGTACCCCTGAGATGACAGACCTGAGAGGGAGGGTAGCATGGGGACAGATTACTATATGTATTTTAGTCAGAGTGTTTTCCAATAATTTCTCGCTTCTAAGGGGAAAGAAGCATCACTACAGCTTTAGGCTGAGCACCGCTAGTGTTTTGTAACTCACTTGATGGCATGTTCCCATGTAGGTGTAAACACTTCACCAATGTTCTTAGCTAAAATGCTGGTATGATATTCTCTAGTTGCATCCTTTGCCAAAACAGCGTTTCTCCTCAGTATCCTCCTGTGTCCCTGCTTGTCAGTGCTGGTGACTTCAGTGACACTATCACGTCCTTGGCAGCCCCAAGTCAGGGTTGTGTCTAACAGTGCTGGTGCCTCCCAGGCTGCAGAGGCTGAACACGGGAGGGAAGAAGGAAGCTGCCATTTCTTCCTTTGCACTTGCTCTTCCTACTAAACCACAACAGATGACACTCACAGAAACATGTTATTTTTAAGGAGGATTCCCAGTGGCAGGAATGAGGAAGATGCACACATCAGAAGCACTGGCCAAGACCCTTACACAGCTCTGAGTATGTGGGGCAGTTGCTGCAGTGCTGCCCAGTCTGCTCAGCTGTAACCTGTGTCTGTGTCTTCTCAGCCGTCGGTATGTGCACCAAAGGGGACATGTTCTTACACAAAACCAGAGTGTGATAAGGCGGTCACAGGTACTCACTCAAGGTTTAATTTGAAGCCCCTGTGCTGTGCTATAGAAAAGGCAGATGCTGACTGTCCTGTTCCGAGTGCAATGCAGATGTTGAGCCGTATAATGAAATGAAATGTGTGTCTTAAAAGAGGCCTTACAATTTGTACTGAAGGCAACACTGTGATTTTTGTCACTGGGAGCAGGGTGTCAACACTAGGTAGTGTTTAAGAGAGATTGGCAGGCTGCCGGAAGTGCTTGGTGCCATAGGGGACCAGGTGTCAAGCTCTGCACTAGGGTTATGTTGTGAATCTTTCCCAAGTCCCCAGCCAGGCCCTCAATGCACTGTTTTGTCAGGGGCCTGTGTGGGGCCGTAAGGCTGTGCTGTGCCCCAGCAGGACTGGTGAGCTGGCAGTGCAGACTGGTTAGGGGGCTGTGCGGGGTCAGCCCCTGGCCTGGACACCCGTCGCTACCGGCCCCAGTGACATCAACCCTCACTGGTATCTGTTTTCCCTGGAAAACTCTCCTGCGAGAGTTTTGGAGGGCTGCACAGATGAGCCCCGCGCGAAGCTTTGGAACTCACACAGCCCAGAACAAGCACCGCCCAGCACCGCCACCGCATCGCCTCCGGCTGCTGGTGCAGTTTTTCCCTGGGATTTTGGTTCGGGATGAGGGATTTACTATTTTCTTCCAGTCGTCCTGGAGGCTTCCCCCAGCTCCTCCCGGGAAGTTTCTCTACACCCACTGCCGCCTCCTTAGAAGCCCCGGGGAGGGACCCCGCTTGGGCACCGCCGTCGGGACGGGGGAAGCCGAAGCAGGGAGGAACCTGCCTTTTAGGGTGCGGGGAGGATGCGCAGAGCGAGAACGAAAACGCAAAAGAGATGCGGGAGCGCGTCGCCGCTTTCCCATCGCTGCTCCCCGGCGGGAGGAGGCTACCCGATCCCGGCCACAGCGGCAGGAGCCAGGGAGCGCCCTCGGGGGGCTGCTGAGGTGGGATTCGGCAGCGCTGGGGGGCACCGATTTGCGCTCCACCCCATTCCCGGGAGCAGCCTGCGCCGAGGGCGGCGGCGTGGGGCAGCCCCCGTCCAGGGCCCGCGGCGTCGGGGCGCGCCTGTGGGAGAGCCCGCGGAGAGGGGGCTCCCCGGGGCCGAGGGGGATAAACATCCCCGGGGGAGATACAGGGCTCCCCGCAGCTCTGGGTGTCCACGGCCGCGGGTGTTCCCCTCGCCCCGGTAAGCGCCGAGGGAGGGGGAGCAGCCCTCAGGCGTCTAGGCAAGAAAGTCTATCAACTCATCTTTACTTTGCAGCTTTTATTAAAAATATAAATATTAAACATTCTCTTACACAACCAAATCGACCGAGCGCTGAAAAGATGTTTTATTGTGAAAATGTTTACAGGAAAGAAAGTGGATTGAAAGTAGCTTACAGAGATTCCCCCTCCCACCTCCCTGCCCCCAGCAGAAGAGTTTTCTGTATTCTTGGCACCATTTCTTCCAATGCTCACACATCCCTACGTAGCGATGGCACTAGAATAACTGGAAAATGGAGAAATAAATAAAGGTAGGGGAGGTTACGAACGACACTCGTGTTTCTGCACTTGGTACACGGTTGTGCATGCTAGTCAAGGGACAGAGGCTGTTCGGAGTACACCCTTCTAGGTTTAAAGCTATATAAAAATAAAGAGATGACATCAGAGCAGCACTATGGTACATCGGACGGTGTGATTATTCTTGTGCTAACTGCGGAATCTCTTTGGCAAGGCGGGGAGGGGCCGTTTCACTTCCCGATTATCTCCATCAGTTTCCTGTTGCTGTGAGCTTGCTGCGCTAACTGCTCGGCTCGGGCCATCTCCAAGACTTCTCGCAGGAGGTGGAAAGTCAGATCCAGAGAAATAGGGGGCTCCTCGGATCGCTTCTCCCGCTCCACGGCCTCACCCTCGGCTTCGCCGTCCTCTCGGCTCTCCGGCGAGCTCTCGGGCAGCTGCTGCAGCTGTTGAACCGCCGCCCGGAAAAAGTTGCTGGCGGAGGCTTCGGGCTGTAGGTGGCTGGTGCTGCTGGAGGAGGCGGAGAAAGAGCCAATGGGTCTCTTGTGAAGGTTGCCCAGGCGCAGGAAATACTCTTCTCCCATGCGGAGCAGGACGGGCAGAGTTTGCTGCTGCTGCTGCTGCTGTTGCTGCTGCTGCTGCTGCTGCTGGACGAAATTTGGCTGGTGAAGAGCCCCGGGGGCGGGTGCCGGGCTCTTGCTGAGAGCTCTACACTCCTGGCAGGGCAGGAGGGCGACCAGCAGGATTCCCGTGGAGACCAGCAGCGGGATCTTCATGATCGGGGCCCAAACCTGCGGGGCCAGACGGGTGACGGGGGTTGGGTTACAAAGCCGAGCCGCGGCGGCGGGGAGGGTACCTCGCGGCCGAGGAGGGGGCGTCCCCGCCGCCGCTGTCCCGGTGCTGAAACGCGCCGCTTCGCGCCCCTCCGCGCCGCTCCGCGCTCCGCACACCACCCCCGGCCGCGCTCACCCCGGCCCGTCCATCCTCGCCGTCGGGGCTGCCGCTCCTGGCAGAACAACCCCGCGGAACAGCCCCGCGGGGCGGCTCCGGGCTGCGCCGGCAGCGGTTCCTGAGGACGGGGCTGAGCTGCGCCCCTGCGGAGAGTCCACACGTGTTCGCGACCCGCACCTCTTCACCCACCCGGGGCGAGGGGAAACGTGGGGTGCCTGTGGCGGGGCGGATCTCCCACGAGCTGCGGGGTTCGAGCGCCCGTTCCCCGCCTCCCCGCACCCTGCCCGGCCAGGACAGTTCCCCGTATCCCGCGGGACGCCGCGTTCAGCCCCGCTCAGCGCGGGTCAGCGCAGCCGCTGCGCTCCCGGGCGCGGCTCCGCACCTACCTGGGGCGGCGGTGGCGGCGGTAGGGCAGGGCGGGCGGCGGCGGGACTCGGCGGTGCCCGGCGTCCCTTCCTCTCGCTCTCCCTCGGAGCCGGCTCCCGGCGAACTTGGGACCAGATTTGGTACTAATCAGAGCCGGGGCGCGGGATTTTTATAGCTTAGACCCTCTCCTGGAATCACGCAGAACTTGCCTAATAAGCTGACGCTCTCCTGACAGCCCGATTGCGTGCCCCGATCTACTGCTGAATAAATCATGGGGGCCCGTCGGAGCGGCGATGGGCCGAGTTTCGCTATCGCAACCCCAAATCTCACGTCCAATTATATCAACAGATATTTATCGCCTCTGCAGTGACGTCAGCCGGGCCGGGGGCCGGGGAGCAGGATGCCCCCCCCACCCCATTGACAAAAATATTTGAATGAGATTTCCTAGGGGGCGCGTACTATGAGAGGTCACTCCGGGGAAACTTTCCACTCACGGGCCGGCCCGCTGGGAGGGACCCGACCCGAGCGAGGCCGGGGCTGCTATCCCGGGCGATATCCTTCCCCAACCCCGGTCTTTCCCGGCTCCCCCGGTCTCCGCCGCCTCCGAGCCCGCCCGCACGGGGCGACTGTGGCGTGTCGGCGGAGGAGGCTCCGCGGGACGCGTTTTGCGTGGGTCCCGTCTTTGCTCCGCGCCCGGGGCCGGGGCAGCGCTCACCTGCAAAGCGGGCAGGGGCCCAGCCGAGCCCGCGGGGAAGAGGGAGAGCAGGTGCCATTGCCGGGAGGGACCCGCGGCAGCGATGGCACCGGAGCTGCCAGGGACCCCCCCCCCCCGGCAGGAGAGGGGGCGGAAAGCACCCGGGGTTGGCAGGGAAGGCCGGGACAGCCGCCGGGAGCATCTGCCGGGGCAGGGAGCGTCGCCCGGGCAGTGCTCCGCCCGCTCCTTCTGCCCTGCCACCGCTGGCAGCGCTGCCTGCTCATCCCGGCGCTGGCTTCGCGCTGCCGGCGCCCACTCCCCCAGTCTGGCCCGTGCTCCTCTCCATTGTTTTCCCACTGTTTGCGAGGAGGCAACAACTGCTCTTTTCCCCCTTCTTGACTCCACTAGCTGATCCTTCCCACCTCTTCAACGCCGTGGCCTTGTGCTTTCCCTGTTTGCCCTCTTCAGCTAAGGCCCCCTCCTCCAGCCTGTCCTAATCCCACGTGGAGCTTTTTCGAAGTGTTCTCCCATGACCAGTATGTCTTCAGGCTCCAGACCAATGTCTCCACCTGGGTTTCTTTCCCTCTGATCTCTTCAAGAGGTGATGCTGCCTATAGAAATAACTTCTGCCATTCCATGTGTGATGTGTGTTCTTCCATTTTTGTATCACATCATCTTTGCCAATGCCTCTCAGTCCTCCTTCTCCACTGCCTCAGTTGCAACATCAATCATATCCTTCCCTTTAAATTGGAGAACTTTACAGAAAACCCACTGGTTTTATCTTGCCTAGAAAATAAACTCCTAGGGTCAGACACTTGAGCGTCTCCCATGGTAGTGAGGAGTTGGGACAGAACAGGTGGTCATATGCTATTGATGCAAAGTAAGTGATAAATCTGAAATCCATTTCCTTAATAAAATAACAAAGTTAAAACCACTTAATGTATGAGGTTGGCCACAGCCCAGTTCTGAGCGTCTCCTTAGGGATGCTCTACACTTCAAATTGAGTTATACCTAGCTCCAGCCTCAGATGCTTTTGGCGAAGTGCCAAAGAATCAGATCTTGTGCATCATGAAGCAACAAATGGGAAAAAAAGTAGTAATACCAGAGATTTAGCTCTTCATTACCACTTTTTGCTCAGGCATTCATGAACTGAAATGCGTATTACAGAACAGAATATATTGTGTAGCTAGTCACAGCAGCAGCTATTTGTATGCTTTTAAAGCATGTCAGCACGGCTTTCAGTGAGAACAAGAGGTTCAAAGAAACAGGAGCTAAGTTCAATCAATTGATGGAAAATGTAAGAGGTGCTTATTAAACTCAAACCCTTCAGATGTGCTCTGCGGTGGGTTCTATCATAGTGTCTCCATTTTTAGGTTTAACTTACCCTTTAAAGATACACAAACCTCTCAAAATAATGTGACTATAAATGTAAAGAAGGAGGAATTTTGATCCAAATAATATATATTTTTTTTTGTATTAGGGGTGAGATCTGGATAAGACAGAGCTGCATTTCTCCAAAAGATTGATACCAGTGAGAACTGGCTCAGGTTATGCTAAGTTTTTAATAATTTACAGTATTATTTAGGTCTCTTTAGACATACAGTTTTGTCCCTTGAAGAAATCCAGGTATAGTAAATGCAACACAGAAGCAGGCTAGGGCCCTCAAGTTTTCACAAGATCTGTACGAACCACTGGTTTCTTCTCCTCCTTTTTTTTTCCTCACTCCTGCCTCTGAGCAGGGTCTGCAGTGTCTCACACTAGCTTGTTTCTAAGCCAACATGGTGTTATTACCCCACTTTCCTCATAGATCTGGAGTGATGTGTGAGAGGGCTTGCAGCAAAGCAGGGAAGACTGTGAGATGGTTGGATGTCGTGATAATGAGGAATATAAAATATCACAGGTACATCAACCAAAAAAGTACTTCCCTCAGCACTTCAGATGCAGAATTGACTGCCTAGGAATATAAAAGTCCTTTCTCCAGAGTCACTAGTTTCTGAGGGAAACCTCAGCTGTCACTCCTGAAGGAGACTGCAAAAGAAGAACTCTTGGCTTCTCACCAGAGGGGTGAAAAAGGAAGACAAGGAGGATATCAGGTACATCTGGGTTACAGATTTTTGTTTAGTGATACAGTTTGAGATTAACATACTCTTCATAAGAAAAGGATTCATATTTGACTCACTCTGCAAACAACAGGAGCAAACAGAAATTTTACAGTGAATCACAAAATAACATTGACTAGAAATAAAAAGCACTATTGAGGCCCATTTTCTCTCCTCTGACTTGGGTTGAGTGCTCCTGCCCTTTAGCCTTGGTGATCTCAAACTCAGGCACCTACTGAAAAGCAATTACAGCTACTCTGAGGTAGCTAAGGGAAAGCAAAAGCATGCCCAGGGTATGATGCATCCCACCGCAATAGAGCAGGCTCCTGGAGGAGTTCACCTTGTCCCCTTGCCTATAAAGGGAGTGCAGACAACCACCTTTGCCTGGTCACTGAATTCTTAGACAGCAACGTGAGGCAAGAAGAATCCCCTCCTCACTGATGGACCACAGCAGAGAGATCACACAGTCCTAAATACAGAAACACGGGGGAGATGATGTTAAACTGAGGGCATGGCTCTTACCCCAGGTATTTTTGAAGATGTCCAGCTAAAACATGGAAAGACACACACTAGATGTAGATCAACTTTCTACCACAGTGCAATATTTCATGACCACTCCAGCATTTGTCAGAAGGCAGCAAGGATTTTTTTGCATTGCTGCATTCAGCCAACATTTCCACATCTCACAGTACCCCTTCATGTGATCCCCATCATTCTTGATCCCTGTGATCAGCTCTCTAATATGTCATCTTGCAGTCTGTGAGTATTTCAGGTGTACTCAGCTCATCTTACCCACTCTGAGATGCCAGCAATCATGCACTGACCCATGTATACATCACACTTCCATTTCACCTTTTGGTAGTCCTGATACAAAGAAATCTATATCTGATAGTCATAAATATTATGGACTCTAGAACAACTGAAAGAAAAAGAAAGGAAAAAGTCAGGGTATCTTACTATGCCTGAAGGTGATAAGTCACTTTAAGGACAAAATACGTTTGCCTACATTTGCCTCAGCAGACTGCTTTTGCTAGAATAATCATAGAGAACCTCAATTAAAGTGAGTTATAAAAATCAATCAAAATAAATCAATTAAATACAAAGAAGTATGTTGCAGGTCAGGATGAAGAATGAAACAGATAAAGATTTCAGCTGTCTGCCCCTGTATCTGACCCCAGAAGTCTTCAAAATTCTCTCATTCCCTTTTAATTTCTCTTTCATTTTTCAAACACCTTCCTCCAGAAAGGAAGTCACATGCTCCTGTCACAGAGATTTTCTGTGGTACACCTCAGTCATAGCAGAGCTCCACCTATAACTCATAACAGATTTTCCTACAGTCCTGTGAGAAAGAGAGAGGAAAGCACCTTAATTTCCCAAACTTCCAGTGGGGAAAACAGCATGAGAGGGTGAAGAAATTTATCAGGTATCCCTCCAGGAATTGTGTAAGAAGCAGGAGTGAATCTTGCGTTATCTGAGACCAAGTTCATTAGCTCAACCAGAGGACTATTTTCATTCATGACTTCATATTCATATGCTTGATGCCAGACGTCTGCCCACAAGACATAATTTTATGGGTTTGGGAGTCCCAACAGAAGGAAAAATTCCTCAGGAATATCCTCTTGGTTCCACCAGGTCTGGGAAGAACACAGCCGTTCCCAGCAGTTCACACACAGGTGGGTTTGCAGGGACAGTTTTCATCCCAAAGCCTGACCCCTAGTTGAGGAGGGTCCAGTCTGCACTGCTCAGGAATCCCAAGCATGGACCTACTGCCCCGCCAGAGCCTTCCCTTTGCCCAAAGCCCTGCCTGTTTAGGGGGATATTCCCTCCAGCAAGTATAACACAGGGAGGACCTGCTCCAATACCCTCTTGGACAACACCAAAAAGCACTTCTGGAGGCTTCACAGCATTGCTGTCTTCTTCTGAGCAGGGAAGGGAGCTGCAGGAGTTGGGAGAAGGGTGCAGACGGCAAAGTGCTGCGCCTCTCTCCTCCTGACAGCCCTCATCCAGGGAGGCAACAGCTGACCTTTATATTTACCTCACAAGACTTGTAAGCTGCTATTCTTGCTCTCAAATAAGGGCTGGAGAAGGCTGCACAGGCATGTGCATGAGCCCTCTATGCTGTTAATGATAATGCTGCAGGAACTAATCTCCCAGTTATTGGTAGCAACAAGGAAATCCATCAAACAGGCATGCCCCGGGAGTGCTGAGCACTTGGTATTCCTGATTGTCTTAGTGTCTGAGTACATTTGGCCATGAAAGAAATTTTGTTGGTTAGCTGAGTATCCAATTTGTCTGTCTGTCCTTGGTACAGACTGAGGCAAGGACAAGGATTTGTGTTTGCATTTGGAAGAAGCCACTGGGATAGCAAAGTTCACCCTGGTTCAGAGCGGCAGAGATGGGACACACGCAGGCACTATGGACAGAAGGATATGGCTGCAGTGAGCGAAACAGCGTGTGCTGAGCCAGGAGAGACAGGCACTGGGCACACCACTGGCCAAGGGGAAGTAGAGGAAACCAGGGTGGACCTTCAGGGTGGAGGGGGAATTCCACAGTGCCTCTCCCCAGAAACATCTCAGTCCCGGGAGGTTAGATCCCAGAACTGTCCCTTAACTTGGTGCTGGGAGAGGGGCACAGAGGGGAGCCCACACTGCTGTAACCATATTATGGATGGCTGTTGGCAGGCTTGTTCCAGAAAGTCTGTGAGGAACTGTGCACAGAAGGCTAGGAGCAGATAAGAGCCTGTGTGCCCAGCCAGGACGTCCCTATGGGAAAGACCACTGGGCCAGTGATGGCTTCAGCCTTCAAACACCCCACTGACACCAGGGACCCTGCCTTGCTCTTATCATGTGCAGCACCAGGCCTGTCATCAGCCATTAGTGTCAGCAGCAAGATTTAGTGCATTTTGCTCTGAAGTTGTAGCCATGTCACAGGCATGGGGGAACCAGGCAGACAGGGTAATGGGTCTGAGCACTACTAGAAAATTCAAGAGAAACTTTTGAGCACAACTGGGCTGGTGTGGCTTTTTCCAGCATCCAGGCAGAAGAGATTTGAGCAAACTTCTGGATCTATGTTCTTTTCAATGGCCAACCCACTGTTCTCCTGTTGGAGAAGAAGGTAATGGAATAAATGCTGGAGTTTGAATTTGCAGGAAGTGAAACCCTCATTCAATTGCAAAACAACCACCATGCATGCTTGTTGTGAGCCAGGATTTTCTTCATAATCATAGAATCACAGAATAGTTTGGGTTGAAGGGACCTTTAAAGGTCATCTAGTGCAACCCCCCCGCAATAAGCAGGGACACCTTCAATTCAGTCAGAGCCCCATCCAAAGTGTTCTTGAAGGTTTTGAGGGAGAGGGCATCTATCGCCTCTCTGGGCAACCTGTTCCAGTTTTACCATCCTCATTATAAAAAAAATCTTCTTTATAGCTAATCTAAATCAAGCCTCTTTTAGTTTAAAACTGTTACCCCTTGTCCTATAGCAACTGGCCCTGCTGAGAAGTTTTTCCCCATCTTTCTCATCAGCCCCCTTTAAGTACTGGAAGGTGCCCCAAGGTTCCCCCAGAGCCTTCTCTTCTCCAGGCTGAGCAACCCCAACTCTCTCAGCCTTTCCTCAAGGGAGGGGTGTTCCAGCTCTTTGGTCATCTTAGTGGCCCTTCTCTGGACTCACTCCAACAGGTCGATGTCTTTCCTGTGCTGAGGACCCCAGAGCTAGACGCAGTAATGTAAAATACATGATAAATTCACATGTAAGAGTATATACAACATGGGAATAAGACTGAAAAATTAAAACTAAGTAGAGGGGGGAAATGGTCAGTGAAATTAAAGGACATCAAGGGCAACTCTGCTCCTGGAATCTTGTTATGACTTCAACTATTGCTAAAAAAAAAATTAATTTTCAAGCTTAAAGACATCATCCAGGTATATCATCAGGGCTGAGAATCCCCAAATAAACATCAGAAGAACTGAGAATTAATCTTCTTTAAAAATCTTACAATTCTGAAAACAGTCTCAATATCTCGGGGAAAAAGAGATGAAGGCAGAACAATTTTGGAGTACTTGAGATGTTGCAACTGCCTTCTCAATCCTTTCAAGTGAGGAAATATGGGAAGAAATACAAATACACTATCTATCTTGAATGGCTGGGCAACGAGCTATATATAGAACCTGCTCTGTCCTACTTAAGTTATGACTAATGCTAAACAATTAGAAATTCAAATGTCTGAATATTTGAAGTAGCAAACATCTCTAATGCATCATTTGTTTTTCATTAAAAAATGGAAGAATCAAAGTCTCTCTAAGCTCCAACTAGGCTGCACTTAACAGGTGCATGTTGCTGGAAGTGGAGCCCCATGAGACTAATTGCAAGGGATAATGAACAAGATGAGGCATTTCTTGGAAAAAAAGATTGTTGTCTTTATAATGACCATACTCATGCCAGAGACTGCAAATTCTTTAGGCAAGGGACTTTCTTTTTTGTACCATGCCTGCCTGGTGTCTAGCACAGCAGCACTCTAGTTTGTGACTAGGAATCCTAAGTGCTACTGCAACTCAAACAGCACATTATAGTAAATAGTAGCATTAAATTAGCTGGGAACATGAAGTTGATTTTGGTGTATAGGATCGAAAAACAATTTTCTAAGCCAGAGGCCAATGGAGTTTTATTTGAAAACATTTTTATGAGAAGACAATGCTTAAATAAAACTACACTTTACTCTTAGGATTTTGACAGGACTTTTTGTCTGGTCCCTCTAATTCAGGGCTGCAGTATCTGAGTAGGTCTTGATACAGCCAAGATGAAAGACTGGGTGAAAAAATCAAAGTACAGAATAAAACCACAAATCTTGTCAGTCAATAAATGAAGAAATTATGAGTCTTCACCAGACAAAATACCCAGATTTCTCAGCCTTTCCCCATCTCACTGTGGATTGCTGTAATTGCAAAGCATGAACTTAATGAATTTATTAACTGGATGGTTTCCTTCATCTCCCTTCTGCATTTTCCTCATTATAGATGTTGTGACAGGGCCTATGGATAGCACTGCCACACATATAACCATATATTATTCTGTCAGTATCATAGGAAAATTTTAGTCTGAAGGGAAATATGACTTTATTCTTAACTCCTGATACTGGAAGAGCAAAGGCATGTAGCAATGAGCTATTGTACTTGCCTCTTTACAACTAGGATTTTCTAAGACACTTAGAAGCAGGTATATCTTTGGCCTGAGGTTGTAATGAAAAACCCTTCTGTTCTATCCCAGTGGGTATGAAAATCAAGTAAGACAGTTTATTAATATTCCTAAGCACTTAGTTTTTGACTTCTTCACCAGAATACAGTGGTGCCAGGGGCGTGACATCAGGCCTGATATCAGGCCACTTGATAAGAATCAGATCTCAAACTGTTTTGCAAATAATATCACTGAAGTTATTGAATAGCCATTTACAAATAAATTTGTTTTGCACTGAAAAGGCTTCTGTACTGAGATAGTCCAACACCACCCAGAATCAAGGCCCACAGACTGGACTAGAATGAGCACCAGGACACGTTTGAATGCTGCATCCAAGCAAGGCTGCAGGATGGGAGTGTTACAGGCAAGCCTACCCCAGGTAATGGGCACAGAGATGCTTGTACTATCCAAGTTTGTTTCACAATGCTCAGACACTGCAGTACTTCTGCATCTCATGTAGGAGCCTTGCTGAAGGCTGGTGGCTCCTCACTTTTCTGTGCAAGAGCAAGTACATGGGTTTGGAGCAGCAAGGGCTCAGCACTCTCTCACTGTGTGCTGCTGTACATGCCCTGGGATCACCAGTTAAACTGAAACTTGGCTAAAACTATCTGGGTAAATGCCAAGAGCTCTTTGACACCCATCCCTGACATAACCTAGCTCATCCTAAAGGACAGAGAAAGGATGAAATCTGTGAGTAAGTTATTGAAGTGAAGAGTCACAGGTTGGCCTCAAACATGTTTGGAGCTACAAGTTCACAGCTCCTCCTAGGGTGCTTTCAAATGGGAGAAGGTAGCTGCTACCAGAGGGGCCAAAGCTTTTTTTAAACTTAAAAAATAACATCAGAACTGTAATCAGTAAATAATGTCTAATTTTAGGCAATACTTGATTTGATAGTGTATCTTTTGAGTCAGCCACATATATGGGCATACAAAGGTTGGGAATGTCCCTATAAGGCTTTTTCAGTTCGTTTAGTGAAAGCTGTGTGAAAAATAATTTTAGAGGAGCCAAATTTAAGGTGTTAACAGTGAGTGCCATTGACCTTTGAGTGTTGCTGAAAGACAGCAGTGTGAATAATAGTAATAAACTCCCTAAGGTTGTCTCTCTTTAGTTTTCTATGAGTGTCTTGTCACCAAGGAAGATTTTAAAAATTTGTGACTCAACCAGAGAGACCATCTGAATCTCCAAGGGGTGCCAGCCCAGGACAGGGGCTCAGCAATGCCTCTTCCATGGGACTTGGATTCCAAGGAACCTGGAAACACATCCAGTAAAACTGTTGCCACAAAAGCACTTGGAGCTTAGTCAGGATTGCTTTTGGGCTTGAGAGTGAGAAGGGTCTTGCTCTTTGCTGGTGGGGGAAGGAACAGGATCCTTGGGTATAGTGTAGGGAGTACNTATTTGTCAATCATATTTCTCCATCCGGTATACCGGAATTTGTAAACACAGATACAATTTAGGAAAACACAGATAATAGAGAGAAAACAAGTCATGGCCATGAGAGAGAATCTAACAAGAAAACACTGAACACTGCAAAGTCAGGGCAACAGTCCTACCTGTATTAATGGTCCTGAAGAGGAAAAGGTACTGGTTTTGACTCCAATGGGATGAAATTTTTCATCCTGAAATCTAGGGTTTTGACACTGACTGTAATTAAACTTTTTTTGGCCTCAAAGTGAAAAGCACACGCTCTTCTCCTATTTGTCTTGGCAGAGCTTTTGGCAGAGCTGTGTGATGGAGGCTGGCTGAGTGTTGCAGAATAGCAATGGGAAGGAGATGCCAATAAGAAGAAACTGGTGAACTGGAAAACAAGGGCAGCAGGAAATGAACTGGCTTCTACATGGCAACAGGTGATTGAGCTGCATCATCATGTCTCTATTGTGTCAGCAAGAACAATGCAGTAGGCACATACCTGTGACTCGAGATACCCTCCAATTTCACCACTACAGTGACTGTGCCTAAAAGGCAGGATTTCTCTCTGAATCCTTTTGCTATTTCTATTAATGAATAAATCTCAAATTCAAGAAATGAACAAGGAATATTGTGAGATTCACAACCAACTAAAATTTCCAGCATAACTCTATTTAGACCCAGGAAACCCTCAAGCAGGTCCTCCTGGGAGCAAGGAAAGAAGGTATTTATATCCATCTGAGACAGAAGGAATTTTGTCATGTGGGGGTTTTTTGTGCTGTAACTGAGTACTATGTCTCTTGCTGCAGACACAGGACTATCCTCCCCCCTTCAGCTGTTTAGAGACATGTGAGGACAAACTTCTAATAAAAAATATGTCCTGCATACCTAGCTAAGGGGTTGATATCCCAGTTTTGAGCCCTCATAACAGGTCTTCGTTTCAAAAAATGAGCTACATGATAATCCCTTAATAAATCCATTAAAGTCAACACCAAGCAGAGTCAAATCTGCTGATGGAAAACAAGGTATTATCTGACTCTTCTTTTGTAGAGAATGAAAATGGAGTCCTAGTTTGGGATCAAGGCCAGATTTTAAATCTTGAACACCATCATGAAGTGCAGCCTTGTCTTTCTGCATGACTCTGCTTGAGATAACACACGGAGCTTGAGGCAGAGCTGCCTCATGCTCCAAAGAACGAATGCCATAGCTTAAATGTCTTTACATACTATCTGTCATTATGACTGGAGCCACAAAAAATAAGTTTTCAATCTGCATATATTTGCACCACAGCATCCCAGAGGTCCTGTTTAGTTTGACTTCAGTCTTCCAAGATTTGGACATCAATTAAGCCAACTGCAGAGGAGTTGCAAACAACAGTCTGGTGAATCTCTTCATGCCCATTGACACCTACTGATAACCTGTCTCTGTTCAATAACAAAACCAAATTATCTGCTTATCCCTCAACCTCCAGTTATGGCTAGGGTGTAGCTTGAGACAGACTAAGATGTTTTGAAGAATCTAAACTGAAGTACATCTTCCAGTGACACTTCTCTCTTCTGACAGTAAATGCTGTGATATCATGGCATATGTAATTCCTAGTGGTTTTGGAGAAATAAAGAAATACTTTGATAGCACAGTTTCAGATGGGGCACATACAGATTTTACACTCTAAATAACCTTGCCTTCTCCAATTTGCCAAGCACAGCATCAGTATAGTGCCACTCACCCCAGGACACCACTCTCAGACTGTATCTCCCTCAGACTGCATTTTCCCTCAGGAACTGAGAGATGCATCACTTAGTAGCCATAAACTAGATGTGTCTTCAAGTGTACCATGCTTCTGAGTGCTGGAGAAGTAACAGCTATTACAGTGCTTACCATATCTCACAAATCCAGCACGGGTCTGTCATTCACTTGCCAGAGCCTTCCGTCAAACACCTCTCTCTGCCTCCTACTCCATGTCCTAGGGCCTGATCATGCAGCTCTGTGCTCAGGGGTCTGATGGGAAGCAGTCTGTGGCTTAGGGACTTGGCAATCCAGAGACAGGTTTTGTGTTGAATGCAATCGAATTTTAATAGAACAGTGTAGAATTTTATTTTGTGAACCTGTCTGTACAAAGATCGATTGAGAAGTGCTCTGTCTGTGAATGACATCTGCATTAAAAATAAACAAGCCCCACAACAGATCCTAACACGTACATGACTGTGATAGGAAAAAGAGAATTGCAGCTATACAACCCATCTGTAAAACTGGCAAGATTTTCTTTTCCTAGGAAAGATATCTTTGCATCTGACATTCCTGCCCTTACACTGTAAAAGGAAGGAATTGATTTTGTAATTGATTGTAGAAGCCCTCATTCTTCCACAACATAAACAATACAGACAATCATCCACAGCTCAGATTTCCAGTGGAAATACCAGAAATTCCAGCAGTGCTTTGTAAGGCTTGTAGGTTCCTTGCTTTGTACCTCTAGCTGAAGAAATAACATCTCTCCAAAATAAGAAGGATTGAATGTTTTTTATCCAAAAAAGGGCTAATCTTCGAGATTTCCCATTATTCATTTATTTAGCTGGAATCCTCCCATACCTACAGGTGGGAGCCAAGAGGTGGTGCTAGAACTCAGCTATCTTGTACCCAGCAAACATCTGTTCCATCTGGTTTTCAAGTAGAAGATGGCTGGACTCCTTGTGCTTTACTGTCTCAGCTGTCTGTGCTTTTAGGAAGACTATAACCTGTTTTGTAGTTTTAGGGGCTAGCTGTTCGGGACAGCAATCACCCTCAATTCTTCCTGCTCATTTCCTAAAGTTCTTGAAACTGTGCATTCAGAAGTACTCATTATCAATATAATGAGAACAACTACCTCAAATGCAAATATTCATGAGTTAATCTCATCTCATCTCATTGTCCCTAAGCTGAGTATCAGAGCCACATGCTACCAAATATGGACGAGTCAAACAATGCTTAAAACTAACAGCAGGCCCTTCATCAGTGACACTGTCCTACTTTAGGGATGAAGTACCAGAAGCTCTTTCAGTGACAGTGAATTGCACTGTATTTCAGGTTAAGGACCTTGAGTAAGACAGCAAGAACAATGCCAGAGTGAGTTACAGCATCACTACAGGAGCATCTGCCATAGCTGAGGCTTTTCTTGACCTGCTGGTGAATGGCTGAACTGAGAAATCAATCCCCTGGGAATTGTTCCCTCTATGCATGGTCCTCAAAGGGAAACTTCCATGCTGCGGTGGAAATTTGAGCAATGGTAGGAGGAGCACGTACATCTCGGCTGAAAGAACCGCAGAATGAGGCAGGTTTGCAGCACAGACCTCTCCAAACCAAACAAAGAAGAGACCACGAGAGCAGGGAATAACCCTTTTTATTATCAACAATGGTACTTATGACTTGTTACCTGCACCACTCTTTAGCAACTGATTTTAAAAGGCCCCCAAAAGAACTCTCCTCTTGCAGCTCACAGGGTGTTTTCTATATTTAACTCCATTAAAATCTGGGCAATTGCTCCTCCTTCATCAACTTTAATCTGTGAAAATAGACCACAAAAGACTGTTACTTCTGAATCAACAAGAGGTAGCTAATAAAATCATGGCCAATGGTTAGGGAATTTCTTGAAGAGCTCCTAAACAATTAGCTGATAGAGCATTTGAAGTGAAATTTTCATATGCTGCTCATGAATAAGCCTGGTTTCATTTCATCATAAAAATGAAATAACAAATTCACATGCTAGAACATTACACAGTTTGTCATTATTATAGTCTTATATCATTTGTACAATATTGCACTGTTATGCACTAGACCCATTTTCTTTGGGACAAATGGCCACCTTCCATTTTGGGATAAATGTAAGCATCAATTATAGTACTCTAGGGAATCAGACAATAAGTGATACTATTTTCTGTCCCGAAGATGTTCACCAATAATGCCATATACCAGTATTACAAGCAGGGGAAGTTTATTGGACATTGGTTTTGGAAGGCTATCCTTCTGAAAGAGGCTGAGAAGACTAAAGCTGCTCAGAAAGAAAAGCAGAAAAGCTCATGCCATGATCAGAGCAAGCTCTGGGCACACAGCTCCAAGTACTGCAGATCTGACCTAGTGCCTGCCAGTATTGGATAAAAAGTGCTGCAGCCACCTGGTGGAAAGTGCTGCTGGATCAAAATTCTTCAAAAGAAAGTTAATTTTGTACCAGCGGGGTTTGTGCTGCTCTAGGTAGCATCTGTTCCCCCAAAAGCTGGCACAGAAGATGGAGGCAGTATAAATACCAAGGCACGTGATGTGAGTAATTTGACAGAAATCGGAGTGTATATTCATGCTCCAGCTGGATCAGTGGGTGATCTGGTGGTGAGTGTTCTACCAGCAATGAATGTGGCAACACCACCAAAAAAACAGAGAGAGGACTTTCAGACTGAGAACTGCCTGAAAAAGGAGTCCAAAGTACAAGCAATTATCCTTTGTTGCTTTATTCTTTCACCAAGGTTTTGACAAAAAACCACCATTTTGTCAGCTTTTATGTTTCATTGGCTATGGACTCTTGTCCAAATGGGGAACAATAGTACATTTAGACTACAACTGAATATTTTGCTTAAAATAGCCCATTTGGCAACATATACCCAAGTTTCATAATAAAACAGCAATAGCATAGTTATTTAGTATTTTTAATTAACTGAGAAGACCAATGCATTTCAAATAAGACACAAAACAACAGATAAAGTGTTTTGAGTTCTCATGGTCCCTCTCTCTGCCAAAGAACACATGTATAAAACTAAGTCACAAGATTAGGAGACTATTTCTTTTCTTTTTTCCCCTAAATTAATTCTGTTACTGAACTGTATTCAAAAGGATATATATATATATATGAGATAGATATATATATAGATATATATATATATATTAGCTATTATTACAGTAGAATGTCCTTCACCATTTAGGGTTTGCCATGACTGAGTGGGGACAATTGGTGGATGTGTTTATTCTATCAGAAATACCTGAGCTAGCATTTCCAGGTGAGTCCTTTAACTAGAAATTGATGCATACTTGTTCATGCAGGATCACATGAACCACCAGCTCCAGAAAGAGCACTTGGGGTGATCTAGAAGAAATTTTCTTCTTCCTGGGCTTTCTGCTCACTATTGTGTTTTTTGAGAAGTTTTATTTCCCACCTTTTTGTGGACAGCCACTTCCACTCTTGTGTAAGGAGTAGGAGCTAGATTAAGACTAAGACTTAGAAGACCCATGCTAATTTCCTCTCTGGTCCTGCTGTGAGCAAGCCATGTGCTGTTTCAGTGCCTGACTTATTTACACATGAAATGTTCTTCCTGAAGATGCTGACAGTGAAGAACCAAGGGTACACAGATGTTCATGTCCCAGGAACCCTATGACCCTACGTGAGATACATATGGCACAGTCCCTTCCTAGGTCATCTCAGCCGTGCCAGTCCCTCTGCGCTGTGATCTCTCCTTGCCTTCTACCAGGTTTTTCTGAGCTCACAGATGGATGTCTCAGTAGAATGCCTCTAATCAGGCACAATATTTTGCATGTAGTTAATCATTCATATGGGACTCTACTTTTCAAACAGTTCAGGTTTTCCTAATTAATGTTTTGCATCATGATCACATTTACAGTAATTGGGACTGATATTTGAAGTACAGTAAAAGCTGTCATCTCATTCCCTCCTAAAGAGCCCAATTACTTTCATTTGTTAGCAAATTCATACTAACATTTGGGTTTATTACACTTGATAACACAAAGCCAGCTCCTTCCCTCACACAGCTCAGTGGAGTATCATAAAATACATAAAAGATGCTGCAGACCCAGTCTTGAAGGGTAGAGGTGGGAATGCCTTCCTGATTTAGATCTTGACAGCAAAATCAATCCAAAAGTGTATCCAGAACAAGAATTTCCCTCATGCCCATGCTAGTTGTCAGCCCATCACTACTGAGGAAGATGACAGCTTTTGTAATTAGACCTTTCTCTGACGTTCACATGCTACAGGAGACAGCCCGTGCCCAGGTTCACTCAGCCCAGCTTCCACCTAATTCCTCCTGCCTGGTGTTTTCAATTAGCACCTCTGAAGGCCTACAGCCAGCTAAGAGGAAATATTAGGCACAGAAACTGGGTCAAAAGTCAGGCCATATGAACCAAAGCATTAGTCTTTTCGGGTTCTCACATGTCTGGATTATGGTCCTAAAGGACAGCTGTAGAGTGGCATACATGCCTCTTGTCACTGAAAGTCATGGCTGCCGCTGCATCCAAAACGTAATTTTGTGATGGGGTATTAAAATACACCTGTGAATTCATCTGTGTCACTTAGCCATAGACACCTCAGCAAGGTGTTCACAGGAGTGTTGTGTGGGTGCTTCAGAGCAAGTCAGCCGTTCCACAGATGGGAAAGAAGATGGAAGAGTGCCATGCTTGCTTCTCACTCTGGGAAGTCCTACTTCAGCTACTGATTATTACCTAATAACCTAATCAGCAGTAACAGCACTATTTGGCACTTATAAACACTTTATAGTCAAAATGTTACAGAAGCAGATTAGGTGGAAAATGAATCCCTAAATAATTAGCAAAGGAAGTAAGCAATAACAATATTTTAGGATCAGAAAACAGAGCTACAGAATCAAGGTCAGATCACTAGAGCACAGCCATTCATTTGTTGTGATGTTCTGTAGGGAAACAGGTGTTTTTCAGCAGGGAAATATGGTCAGCTATGACTTTAACAGATGTTAGTGGGTCAAGGTCAGACCTGGGGGGATGCTTTGAGTTGCCTAATTAATAAAGATTTAAACACCAAGGGAAAAAAAAAATCTATGGATCATACTCATCCCAGCTACATCAGAAATTTAAAAAGGGCTTGTTACAGTGTGTTAGTGAGCATCAAAGACACCTCCCTGCCTGGGGCAAACAAGATGTGAATGAGAAACAGAAATCAGAAGGTCTCACCCTTCCCACCTACCCACTAAGAAAACCAAATTTGTCTCTGCATGAAATTTCAGCACAAAGTTTTCCAACTGAAATCAGTTCCATGATTCAACAGTTCAATAAGCAGAAATCTCTCTCTCTCTTCTTGGTAATTTTCCCAAGAGTTTCCTCCAACTGTTTAACTCTTAATTTATATATCTCTCTCTCTCTTTTCTTCTCTTTTTTTTTCTACAAGGAACTTCTTCCCCAAGCACCTATCTACAATTGAATCCTACTCTAAATTCATGTCAAGATCAGCTTATGTATTCACTGCTGAATGAATTTCAAATATGTGCTCCTTGTGTTCTTTCCCTAACAGGATAGAGAGGCCTCTTGAGTTGCTTCAAATGTCTCATTACAAATGCTTCATTAGAAACTACGTCACAGATTGTGTCAATCTGGTCCACACTTTCATGCCAAAAAGTAAAGACTTTCAAGCTGTGCCTTTCTTACCATTAAGTTTCCAATCTGTTTTTAGAATCTCAATCAGTTCTTTAAGGAATGCAAATGTTACTTCTCCCTTTAGTGCTGAAACTAGCCATTGGGAAATGCACATGCATAATGCTTTCCTGTTCCTGCATGTATTGAAACAATAATCAATGCTGGAAGGGCAGGCTACTTCTATATATTTTCTGAAGGACACACAGACCTTCTACACTCATAGGGACAAACCATCTCCTTCATGTTGTCTGAACAGGAATAATTCAGTTGAAATCAATATTTCATCTGACAAGAGTTTAATCAATAGCAGTGTGAGAAGCTGAAGACCACTGGGGCTGAAGCTGATGTTATGATAATGTGAGTCAAGTTTCTTTGGGCCTGTTTTCCCCCTCAGCCAGACCTGGCTTACACCACCATGAATGTACCTATCTCGAGGGACTTCTCTTACCTGCCACTTTCTGCATAGTGCAACTTGGCTCCAGTATTGATTCCTACATACTCAGGAGCCCTACCTGCTTTACAGGCACTGTGAACATCAGCTTTGTCGGTAATGTTTACTATGCTGTCTAATATCTGATTGGCAGAGACCTTCCCTTCTGTGCTTTCTAAACCATGTGGTGAAAGATTTTTTTTCCTTGCTGCTGCTGCTAATTCAGCCTCAGAAACTGAGTTGAAAACTTCTATTTGGTATGAAAGCATAAAGAACTTGTACAGAAAAGTGTTCCCAAAAAGATTATTAGCAGTTAAAATAGAGACAAGCAGCGGAAGTGTGAGACGGAAGACTCAGTACCTTGGATATTGGAAGCTCAACCCAAATGAAAATGGAAGGTAGAACATAGGAAATACACCATAAATTATTCGTTGTTGGCTGTGGTGGAGCAGAAAGTAGGACATCTATGCTGCTGGCAGCTGTGCATCCACAAAGCCTCACCTGTCTGATGGTCCTGGCTGAGAAACACCAGGCCATTGTCTTGCATCAAAGAAGGATCACAGAGACTCTGCAGCCTCTCACATTGATCTTTCCTTACCATCACCAGGGTTTGCTAAGACCTAACCGCAACATCAACATAGCTCATGAGTTTTCATCCTATCAAAATATTACCTGCAGACTGTGACTGTGTTTCACTCAGTCTTTGTGTTAACCCCTCTAGGTTGCTTTCATCTACCCACAGACACTGTTTCCTAGGACCTCATCCCCCATCCTATTCTCCTCCACACTCTACATTTCTCTCACAGGATGATGGACATAAGGCTGGACACAAGACTAAAGTGATGCCTTATGTGTGAGTAAATCACTCCTTGTCACACATCCTAGCATGATATCTGCTTTATTTATAAAAAAAAAAATGTCACACAAGTTTGTTAGAGATCTGTTGTAATTTCTAGGCTTCTTTCAGTAGATACATGTCTACTGAAGACTCTTATTTTAGGTTTGCGTCTTTTTCTTCCTAAAAATAAAATTTTGTTTATTAGGCTGTAGCTTTTTAGCCCAGTGTGGGGCTTTTTTTTCATTTTGTTAAGAACTCTTCAGTCCTTTGTCGTTCATGCTGCTCCTCCCAGATGGGAGTCATATGCAGGTTTAACAGGTATATTCTCTATTCCATCATCCAAACCACTAATGAAATACTTAATATCAAGCCCAGGTTATAAATCCTTGAATGCATCTCCTCATTTGGAAACGTAAACACTACTTCTCTCTGAACAAGATTTTTAAAACCAGATTTGCACTGTCTATGTCACATTTTCATTTAAAGCAATCTTCTTCAACCTTATTTAACAAGAACCAGTCAACCCTTATCAAAAATAAAATAAAATAAAAATCCATGGACCATCTTGTGCAATGACACCACAGGAGATTTAGGTGTGGTGAAAACTAGGTGAAAGCTTTTTTGTCCTCCCGCCTTGTGCTGCATTCCCAACAAAAAAAGGAGTGTGCACACATTTCTTTTAAACTGTTGTTAGCATCCATTTTGCAACTCACCTCTGGTACATTAAAAAAGGCTACAGATAGTCCACAGACCAATAGAAAGAAACTTGAACTAGACCAAGTTCCTCTACACTGCTTAAAATGAACACCCCTGAGAGAGTATTAAAAGTCTGCTGGAGTCAAGTTTCATCTGTTGTTTCTTGATTAACTCCCTCTCCGTGTTCTCGAGACAAGGGAGATTTCATAGATTTTGTGTCCCTACATCACAGTACTTTGGCTAAGGGGCAGTAAGATCCTGGCAACTATACGCTTGCGTAAATTTGCATGATTTCAGGGATTGTTAGGAAACAAAACACGATGGCTAAAAGAATGGTGTTATTTTCTAAGAGCTGGAAACTGTTTGTAAGAAGGTATTGTTCCTGAAGACAGGTGCGCTACCCTGCGTTGCTCTCAAGACCAATCTCCTATGACATCCAAAGCTGAGCCATGCCTCACATTTCTGTGGCAATGGCTGTACATGCCCACCTCACTTTCATAGGTTAAGGTTATCACAGATGCTCAGAGCCTCAAGCTTTCAGCAGACACATTGCCTTCTTTGGCTGGAAGAGTTAACCCCAATCTTGTGACCACAGAATACCTATTATGTTATGTGCCATTCTGTCACAGATGTTCTAACACTTCTGCATGTCTGACATGAATAGGAGGATCCTCAAGGGAAGCTGTAACCACAAATTCATTACATTTAATCTTGAAGGAGAGGCCATAGAATGTCTAATTAGATTTTCCTCATTTCTTCCTCACATTTGGCCAGTTGGAATGTTATGAAGTTTCATAACATCTGAACTGAAGGGAATGACTGTTTTCTGTTGGTGTTGTTTGCTTCCCATCTGACTAAATGTCAATTAAGTAGTGGAAGAAATTTAATTGAGTTGTGCTGAGTTCTCCAGTGACTAACAAGTCTGCTCCTGAGGTCTGGAAGAAAACATTATATCACCTGCAATGTGTGTCATCCTGAGTATGAGGCAGCAGAGCTGAAGTAGCACTGGAACGTGTGCAATCAAATTTCTTCTTTTCCAGATGAGGCCCAGGCAACAGAGTCCATATATGCAGTATCTTAAAGAGAACAGGGTAGTAAAGGTCTCCAAATCAACACGTCACAGAAACAACAGGCTTCTGACATTTACAAGACCAAAAGCTTGAGCACAGCTTTTTGAACATACTGATTCAGATGCTTTGTTGAGGGTGTGGAGCCCCCGGGATGGTGTTTACTGAGCTCATTCAGGAACTGGCAGCAGTGCACACGCCGTACCCACATCTGCTTGCCTCACTGAGAGCTGGCACTGGAGGAGAATGTGGCCCACACAACTCCACATCAGAGCAGACACATGGTCTTTTTATCATGAAACCAGGTATCCATTGTCCTAGACTGACTAGTCAAGAGCAAGGCTCGCCAGTTCTCAAGTGCTTTCAAAACAGGACTCAGTGTATTTCTGGGACAGCTTTCATTAAACATGTTACTGAATTCAACTCAGATGTGATGACCTGCATGTCATGCACCTGCATATGGTGACAAAGGGTTTCAGGCTACATGATCTAAAGATGTTTTCTGGCTTTAATTCTTCAGACCTATTTTCCCATCATCTTCATTAACCCATCTTCATTCTCCATATTCACACCCATCTTCATAATTTTTTTGTCTTTAATGGTACTGAGTCAGCTTCACCATAAATGTTTTCAACCAAATGCTCTTAAGTGTGTGCCCATTTAGAGTCTTTTTGAACTCACTGCCATGGTTAATCCAGAATTTGTTTGTGTTTAAAAAGTAATGTATTGATGCACTGATTTTTGAATGACTCATCTAATTCTTTGAGTAGGTGGATTGTATACCTTCACACAGTAAAATATACTTTAATCTCAGCCACCCAATTCTTTTAATCTTCAAAAGCAGAACGACAAAATCCAGCAGTGCCGTTGACTGCTGTTTGAATTTATGAGGAAGAGTTCTAGTCCTGCACCTATGTCATAAAACAGACCTTCAATTACCCTAGAGCTTACCAACATGTCTTCACACTTACTCAGTTTTCTTCTGTGTCCAATAAACTGCTTTAGACCATGACATAATTCAAGCTAGTTTTGAATTCTGCAGGGCTCCATGTGCCTCTAGGGCTGCAGAAGCTGGTGATGCCAATGGCTGCAGTATCGTCTCTTCAGGCTCCTCTTTTCCTTGGCTCAGACTCTTGTCGTCCCAGCACTGACTGGTTTGAATCTGGCTCCACTTAACAGCACCAGCTCAGAACAAGAGCTTGAAGTGCATGTACATGTGTAGCTGCTCCTGTCTTTGGACCACAAAGTTGGAGGCTGACACACAGCAAATATTTATGGATAGTCAAGAGACATAGAAGGAATCAAATGCAAGATTCCCGCTTCCTGTGTATGGCCATCAGATAGTAAAAACCTACTGGTAGAGAAAAACTCAGTTATGTTTCCTTTTTTAGAAAGGCAAAATATGGAGATGGATGTTTCCTCCTCAATCCCACCTGGTGCATAAAGGTAGCCTCTGCTGTGTACTACTTAAACCTTTCTTCTACAGTTGAATAAAATCCAGGCTCAGAAAGGGAACATGAAAATTAACTCCTGCATTTAAGTTTCATTTGAGCTGCCTTGTCCGGCTGACCTACCAGCTGTTCCTTGTGCCAACGTACATGCCTGATTAAAAAACCAAAAGTCTTCCATTAAACTTGCAGAAAATACAGAATAGATGCAGTAGTTCCCAGCCTGTGTTCCCTATTTGGCTGAGCATCAGGCTAAGTACATTTCTTAAAGCAAGAATGAAGGTGTTGTGTGCATCAAATTTGCTGGAGAGAGTCTTTAATAACTGTCCTTAATCTGGGATGAATTACACAAAATCAGCAACGCCAGCTTCAAAAAATAAATCAGGAAGAGTAAGAAAGTGGTATTAAATCAGCTAAATCAATGCAGCACAGGTAAATACAAGTCCTACATGCAGCTTTTGACTCACTTATAATTACTTAATTCCCTGAAATTAAAGAAAAATGATCCGCCTGATTGAATTTATAATCTAGGGGCCTCAAATTGCCCTTGTTAATAGAAGACCTGCTGGTTTGTATAATAGAGAGAATCACTAATTTACTTGCTATTCACTATGCTATAATTTTTCCTCTGAACTGAATTGTTAAAAATAAACAATTTTTTTCCTTCCCAAATAGGAAAAAAAGAGAGAATTTATTACCAAAAGTGTCTTGTGGCTTTGGGGGGAAAGTTAAATTTAGAACTTAGACTAGTTGCACAAAATGCTTTATAAATATTTTAAGGAGCTAGCTTCCCTTTTTTTCTGAATATAAATAGGAGTAGGGAACAAACTTAAACAAGGGTTTGGGATGGAGTGTTATTCATGAAGCCTGATGTACTTCTGAAAAGGAGTGAATGTATTCTGTTTGGGATTTAACCTTTCTTGACTCTGTAACCTGGATTTATAAAACTACAAAGCCCATGGTAGCCAGACTGGTCAGACGGGAACCTGTTGGTGACTCAGTCTGTAGCCCAAGAACTCCCTGCCTCCTGGCCAGATGTGCCTGCACTGGTCCTTCCTCACCTATAAACTGGGGTCCAGCTCTGCCTGCTGCTCCTTGGGCATGGGCCCAGGTGCTTTCTCACTGAGCCTGTGCTGTATGAACACATCTATTTGTTAACACCCAAATAATTTTAAGGTAGCACGCAATGCTTGCTGTGCAATGCCTGGTAAGCAGAGGAGACCAGTCCCACCCTCATTCTCAGCCTCACCGTCAGCTGTGCCACAGCCTGCCGGCCCCTGTGCCACTGCAGGGCCTGGCTTTCCCTTTCTACACCTTTTCTGGCTTAGCTGGAGCAAACCTGGATGTCAGCAGAGTGAAACAGAACCAGTATGCCACCTCCTCGTCTCAGCCGGCAGGAGACAGCTGGGAGCCGAAGTAGAGTCAGTCGCCTCCCATGGGAAACACGTGCCTGCCCGAGGTCAGCCCGGGACACACCAGAGGCAGGCTCAGGCTGAGGTGGCTGATAGGCAGACAGGTTCTCCCATGAGCTAGTCCTTCAAGTGGCTCTTCTGAAGGGGTATCAAGGACTCTGGGACATGTTTCTATAACTACTTTGCACCAAACTCTCTCTGAACTAATATGCCAGAATAGAAGCAAAGAATGTGTGTGGATTGTGTGCAATAAACCCCAAAAACTTGGCCAGACCAGAGGTTTGGATAAAAGCCTGGATCTGGGATCTGGGCACACTTTGCAGTGTATATACAGTGTATGTCAAGAGTGACATTTTAGAAGAGCTTAGGAGAAGAAGAAATGATGACTTGCATCTCCCTGAACATAACTCCAATGGCAGTACTAGAAAAGAGCAATCAGCTCTTTTTAACCACACTTGTTCTCACAGAAGAGTCAGGAAATTAAATATTTTTTTTTTTTTTAGGCAACAAGATCAAATGAATTTTGGTCCCACACTTCAAAAAACCTGGCAGTTTTACCAAACAATGGAGATTTTCAATAGGAAAGGACAATTAGTTACTCCAAAGAGCCTGCTAAATGCTAAGAAGCGCAGAACTTAGAGATAATAATTTTCAGCTGACAACTGTTCCCATTAAGAGTTGCTGTGTTAAGGAATATTTAGAAATCCTGAGTGAAATTTTTAAATATAAAGACAATAATGCTGTATTGTTGGGTAGACTCACGACATGGGCACAGGACATAATTTTGTTGTCACAGTGCAAGTAAAGAGGAAAATATATTGCACCAATGCAACACAACTGAGAGAAAAAAGAGCTGCTGTGGTTTATATAGATGAGTAATTAGAAACAGTTAATTACCACATACAGAAACTAATCTGTAGCATGCGTGCAACAGGGCAGGCCTGGACTCAAGCAAAGACAAATGTTGTCCAGACATTCGAGCAGATTTGGTCAAAGATTTATCAGAATGCAATATTGTAAAATGGATTCCTTTCTTTTGTAAGAAACTTTGGGATTAAATATTAATCATAAACCCTCACTGAGGTGATGACAGTGACCACTTTCATAAAGCATATTATTGGGAGAACTACGTGTTTATGCTTAGGAAAATAGAAGTGAATTTTTTATTAATTCATGAAATGCATGTATTTACATGGGCTCATAGTTTCAGAGGGAGAATAATTTAAATATGGTTATTGTCAGTCTATTTTAACCCAAATCTCTTTCTTGTCACTGGTGCTACTCTGTAGAAAATCATCCTGCAAGCAGACAAACACATTGCTCAAAGTGTTTGGGAAGCCACAGTAATAGGTATTTAATACCTGACCCGAGAATTGCACAGGGCTGGTGGTCATCAAAGAGAATCTAAACCTAAAAAAAAATGTTAAAGTGCCCTTAGTTGTGGATTCAGGATATGTTTATAGCTGTGGGTCAATGTACTGCTGCTGATTTCACAGAAGCAGAGAATGGTCGAGGCTGGAAAGAAGCTCTGGAAGGCATTTGGTCCAATCCCCTGCTCAGGAGGGCCACTTGGAGTCAGTTGCCCAGAAATGTGTCCAGGCAACTTTTGAACATCTTCAAGGAGAGAGATTCATAGGTGGTACCTTCCTTATCATATCATTACTGACGAAAAACTCAGCATGACAGTAGCACATCAAGTGAAATGAAAACCATAAACATAAGGGTCTCATAAGCTCACAAGTTTCTGTGTTTTAGACTAAATCTACATAGGTCACTAAAACAGAGATTCAATTTCACTCATTATTTCTTCAGGGAAAAAAAATTCCTGATAAACCATGCTTAAAACAGAAAATTATTTCTTTATTCCAGAGTTGGCCACATTTCAGGAGGTGCTACAGAGAAGCATAAGAATTAGTACTATTAACATCATGTGACAGCTTTGTCTAGCACTTTGTTGTTTGTCCCTAGATTTTAAGTGAATTTGAGAACTATTTCTGTCACATTTCAGGCATGACCCCTCATGTGCTCTGACACATCCCACTGGGCCACACATGTGACATCATGTTTTCCTTAAAGAAAGGAGTCTGATGTGACCTATACAACTGCACACTGTGAGTCACAGCATGAGGCATCGAGCAGGAAATCTGAAAATAACCCTTTTGCAAAATCTGCTATTAAGAGTTAATTTTTCATCTTGGGAAATAAAATGCTAAAAAATAATAATAAAAAACCCCAACCTTCTAAAAACGCCAAATTCTTCTTCATATGTTATTTAGGTCTACATTGTTGGTGGTAATGTATGGTTTTCTTTTAAAGACTTAAATTAACAGATAGTTAGATAGATAGCAATAGAAATGTTCTTTTCAAGTTGTTTTCCTTCTTGCAAAAAGACATTCTCAGTATGTTTTCATTTCCTAGGCAAGACAAAGGTGAAATTGAGCAAACTGTGCAATATGCCATGAGCCAATGAATGCATCTCCTTATCCTGAAATTGCAAAGAGAACAGCTCTTTGCTAGGTCTTTTAAGCCATGTTATAATCACTTTCATAATGATAGCTGGTTGAATTTCAAACTCACATCACTTACGGAGTTGTTACCTTCATAGCAGTATTTTATCTCCTCTCTGAACTCTATTGGGTCACACCAGAGTCTGAGCAGCAACAAGTACGCAGCTGTTTTTTCTAGCAGTTTGGTGTTGTGGAGCATCTCAGCATCTTTGAATCAAAAGTAGCTGGATTTTGGTTCAGCTCAATGTCCATTGAAGTCAGACATATATGAACCATATGTCATACTCCTACAAATAAGACTCTGAACCTTTCCAGTGATGATACCATGTATCTCTAAAGATACTATGAAGTATCTTTAAAGAGCTGCAGCCCTTCTCTGACAGAAAGCACAGCGTGTCTGTGTGTGGTGGGATGCTGGAGCCAGAGACACAAAGCTTCTTGTAGCCCACCGCTGTGGGTACAGCTCACCACTTTCCGTGACTCACCTTGCAGAGACTGAGAGGTCATGGAAATGGCTTCTCTGTTGCTGCCCACAGAGCTGCTTGTGTTAGCCAAGTCAATTAAAAAAACGAATTTAAATATCAGATTTGGATTTATTTTGCTCATTTTCACTGAGGTGGGAGCATTTGCACAGGTAGTTGGGTAAGCAGACCAGAGCCACAGCCCCTAGGAGTGGGTAGCACTGAAAAGCTGGGGCAATACATCTACTGGCAGAGTCACATCCAAGACAAATTTCCCACAACCTTTTTTACTGAGTGTCATACTGCTGTACCTAAGCTTTTCTGGGAGTGGAAATGAGCTTTTCTAGCTTGTTGAAAACTTTCTCAGGTCTCCCCAGGTGACATAGCACTGTGAAGGGCACACATCTCCACAAAATATCCTCCTCAGCATGCAGGAAGGTCATGGCTGCATTAGTCCCTGGATTGCCTTTGTCTTTGCCTTCTCAGCAGTGCAAGATAGTTTGATGCAAGAAAAGGAAAGTTAGCATCAATCCGTAATGGTCATACGTTGTGATAGAGCATGACTGAGGGCCAAAGATGCCAGTTGAAAAACCTTGGAGAAAATTCAGGAAGTAGCAGATTGTGCTTTTCCGGTCAGGGTCCAGTCCAAAGTCTTTTGGGGTGAGCCTGCCTTGAATATCCTTATCAACTTATGTTATTATAAGGTTATTTAAGTAAAATTAAATGCTATGAGTACTTACACCATCCTCTGCATTTCATCCTCCTGATTTTTGCTGGCACAATGGAATATTGTCCTGCATATTTATTTCCCTGGATTCTTTCCTCCCTTGCCCTGATCAGTGATAAGGAAGAGAGTCTCTCCTCCACAAAGCTCTCACCCTGCTCCACCTCCCTGAGAGCTCAGTGGCAGTTAAAGATTATCCTTCAGGTAGAGACTTTCCTCTAATTCTCTGTGGAATCAGCACTGCTAATTCACTTTCTCCTTGCCACTGCCTGCAACAGTCCTCTCAGATCAGCCTGCTCCAGAAGGAACATGGTCAAGTGAACTGAATGTCAGCAGCAATTAAATTTGTGATGATATCTAAGCAAATATCCTCGCTCAGTAATTTTGGTTTGTTTGTTTTTCTCAGGAAGCATCTGTAGTCAACTTCCGATGAAGTTTTTTTGACTTAAGGGAAGCCAGAGCTGTGAAAATAATACATTCACTTAAGCACATTCAAATTCCAGTTATAAAAATACAACTGTTGCCGGGTGGGCAACTAAATTTAATGCATACATGTTTGGGAACAATGAAATCTACATATGTATCTGTAATGCTGCCTCTATCAGCTTTGCACCTTACTTTTACACTGGCAGTGATTTTCTGAAAAGGAATAAATCTGTCTGCTAATTAAATTTCAGCATAAAAAAAGCTTTTAGGCATACCATAAAAACTGGTTTGTTCACAGTCCTGTAGATTTTGATTCAAGTTCAAAGTACAAATTTTTCTTCTACTGTGCAATTATGCATCTGCACGTAGAATAGCGTGTCCTTCATTCAATCACCTCCTTGTATTAGCTGAAGGTTAGCCATATCTTGTCATAAATTGTACCTCTCCATAAGAAAGCCATAAATTAGGTAGTAAATGAATGGCATTCCCGTTCATATTTACCTATTCTAAATCCGCATTAAGCAAGTATTTCCTTGAATGCTAATTTTAAAACCAATTGGATGTTATGTTTGGAAATTTCATTGCATAATACAGCTGACTGGAGTCATTAACTTGTGCATAATATTAATGTAAAATCCATCTGGAATCTTCTGCAAAGGCAAAAAGCAGTTTGTTTACAGCAACAGTGATGGAAGATAATCTCTAGATGCTCATAGGAAGTGTATATGATTTGAAGAAGGGAATTTGAATTTATCCAAAAGCAAGCTGAAATATTTAAAGGAAGAGAAAAATTTAAGCCTTTTTTTTTTTTTTTTTCATGAGGCAACAGTGGACAAAGGAGCCAGCTTCCACACCTCTCATTTCAGGGTTGGATATATGCCCTCTGTAATGATAACAGGGAAACAAACGTTCAGGTGACAGCTTAGCGATTTATACCTTGTGGTGTCTAGAAAGACTGATCCAAACTTTGAAGACAAATAGAGTAACTCTCAGCTTTACACTGTTGTAACTTACCAGCATTTGCTTGTGGGTAGTAGAGGAAAAAGAGAGCTTATAAGTATGGCACAAAAATCCTTTGTAAGGTAGACTCAGTGTGATTTTTTTTCAATAGGTATAATGTAAGTACTTAGCAGAGTGTCTTTCTCTGGCCCCTTGACATTTAAACAGGAATCTATTAGTCAGCTGATGTCATTAGCTAAAGTACATTCTTTCTAAGGATGACACTGATGATCTAATAGCTCATCATTATTAAACTAACATCAATCAACTGCAGGTAGACTACAGAAGCTGCCTGATAGATAAAGTTCCTCTACTAAAGTTGGAGGCAACAGACTTCTTTTCTATTCCTTGCTGTTTTTAAAACTCATAAAATTTTGACAGGCCAAATTCTGCCACTGGTTTCAATGGTGGTGTTATTTTAGATTTATGCTGGCATAAGAAAATAAGAGGAATCTGTTTCCTTGTTTCAGCAATGGGAAGACCATAAAAGTGTCATGGTTGTGGCATAGTTTAGAGAATAAGTAAGACAGTTGCCTGTTAGGTATCAAAGACAAAACTTATTGACAATTCTCAGCTTTAGATATCAGTCGGATACAGCGAGATCAACTGTTAGAAATTCCTAGCCATTTTCACAGCAAATTTTAGCAAAAAATTAGAGGACATCCTAGAAATAAGATGAATATTGATCTGAACATTCATTCATCCACTCACCACTGAACTGCATTCACTGTGCTCCCTTGGTTTGTTGAAGTTGTTTTATAGACAACTTTATATGTATGTTGAGCAAAGTTAGAAACTCTTATAATTATACTGTGTCCAGGGAACAGGATACCACCAGCTTCTGGACTGATTCTTCTCTCTGTTTGCTGATGAGAATTGTGTGAATCATGAGAGTGGGTGTGGATGGACAATGACCTCCACAAAGGTGATACTTTGAGCAGTAAACAAGTGTGAGGAAAGAGGTGAGCTTTGCCAGGAAAAGGGCAGGCAGATATTATCCTCTTCAAGGAAGGAAAAAAGAAGCAGAGTCCAAAACACTTCTTTAGTCATTATTCAGCTTTTCTTCTCCTACGATAATGTAGGACTGATTTTTTTAGTGCCAACCAGCTCAGAGACTGCATGTTCCTCATAGCAGAGATCTGGCACCAACCTTGGTCTGGAAGGATTACGGCATTCTTTAGCTGGTAAATACACAAGGCTGAAGCAATCTCCATTCCCAAGCCTGTGTTCAGGAAGGATCCCCTACTGCTGAGTTTTTAAAAGGTAAACAGAGAAGTCTCTGAGCAAGAGTAAACAAAATATGGGTAGATTTTACTTGCCCATTTCAAAGACCTGTGCCCTGATGGCTGCCATCAGAACAGCAGCAAGTCTGTGAAAGAACCCCATTAAAGGCATGTTTCCCTCCAGTGGCAGTGAGACCCAGGCAAGCAGAGTCTGTGCCATAGGGAGATGTCGTACCAGCCTCTGAAACACAGGAATGAAAGGAACATCAAGCCAAAATGGGGGTGCCTGTCAGGTCTGCCTCATCCCTGTCAGATGTCAGCTGCCTCCACTGCTTCTAACTATAAATGTGACAGATAGGTGCCTCATGCCAATGAGTGCTTGTAATCATGCATGATGGAAGGATCTGAGATTATGGTGCTGTCAGTGGATTCTGTGTCAAACTTGAAATTTATATTTAGTATTTACCTCACTTGAAGTTACTTAAGTTATTACTGCAGTTCTTAGCCAATTCTGGGCTCCGCTCCCTCCACCCTTACATCTGACTGAGAAGCTATGGAAGTGATATTCAAAAGAGCCTGTGGGAGGCAGACACCCAACCTCCAGAGGAATTCTGTAGGATTTGGGTATCTCAAAGCTCCTTCAGAACCCGTTCCCACTGATTGCCAAGCAAATGGATTAATGCAATCCCTCAGACAAGCTGTAAGTGCTGAAACAAGGTGCCAAAGACCTGGGGAGATAGAAGAGGTCAGCAGCAAATCCTGGGACACCCATTAAGTGATGCAAATAACTGGATACAGGCTGGTCTTACTCAAGATACCTGGTCCAAGTGCTGCCTACTTCTGTTCCAGATTCAGGACGAGCTCTCCAGTTACCTACAACTCCACCAGCCCACCTGCAACTAAACCAGGATCATTTTGTCACTGTAACTCTACTGCGATGGCTCAAGAGCTACAGTTTTCTAAGGAGGATGAGTTCTCACCAGAATAAATCTTGCATGAGAACAACTGCCTTTAGGCAGGCTCTGATAGCACCTCTGGACATCATTCATTCAGAGAATGTATTAGTCTGCAGCAAAAAAAGGACGTGACAAAAAGGAAGTTCAGCTTTAGTGAAATCAACTCCACAGAGAAAAGAGGTTGACCATCAAGCAGACAAACACACTTGCATGGATTTCCTGCTCTTCTTCCAGTTATAACCAGACTAGTTCTTAGTTGTTTTTGCCATAACCTGATCATGAGCAAATCATAGAGTTTTTCTGGTCCGTATTGCCAGAAATGTTGTGTTTGAACTCAAAGCAAACAGCAAAAATGCTGGATTCTCTGTCTCAACAGTCCAATGATAATAGCATGTGATTTTACTGCTTAATGGTGGACTAAAACAGGAGACTATTGGGCCAGAGTTTTGTGTTTATAGGTATATAGATATTCTGTCTGATGTAAATATCTGTACAAGATAAGTTAGTTGGAACCTTTCACCTTATTCCTGAAATTATTCTTGGATTTGCAATAGACTCCAGAGTAACCGAGTACATGGGGTCTGATGCACTCAAAACCTACTGGTGTATGGCTATAAATTATGTCCCTGAAAGATTCTAAATCTGACCTTGAATATCATTTGTATTTAACATAGAAATCTAGTTAATGACAACCAGTTGACAATATTCAGTTCTGTATGTTGTGTACAAAATTTCTTACTCTATATATAAGAAAGCACTTATAGGTTGACAGATATACTTCTCTTCAACTGATTTTTGTACCTCTGAGTCACATTGTCATGATTTTTTACGTGCTTATATCAAATTGTGGGCACATTGCCAGATTACCATTTTAATATCACTCATTACTTTTAATGTTACAAAATGGCAGTAGTGGAATTATGACATCAAATAAACACAGTAACCACTGGCATAGAAAGTACTCCATACTTCATGAATCACACTAATAAATATTTACCTAGTCTACAGCAGGAGTAAAAAAACTCTTCCAGCCACATCAAATTGACATCCTGCACTGTTAATTCTTAATTTTCATGGCTCCATCTGAATTAAAACATTTTAAAAATGTTTCACGCTCATTTACTAGTGGAAAAGTAAACGTAATTTTAGTAAGCAATACTAGTAGGTTCTCATTTTAAAGTGGTTTAACTCTCACTTATCATCAGACAACTCTTGTTTAACAGACTGGCTCACCATACCTTAGAACACCTGAAAGACTGAGAGTTTTTCCATGAGGAAAACTTCCTGTTTACATCTGAAAATACTCTGCTCAAGTTCTAGGCAAAACTTTGCAGAACAGGTTTTAATAGAAGCCTGTTTTTTTCTTGATATTTTTCAAGAAGAGAAACTGTTGCTTGCTCTGACCTTTCTCAGAATGATGCACTACACCTGTACCTGAAAGGCTCAAGCTGGCTTTTACAGTACCTACTTCTGAAAGGGAGGGCTCTCAGTCCCCAACAGAAACAAATCGAATCAGTGACCTTTACTTTAAATATATCTGTAATGTCTTCCGGTGGTCTAATAGTTTTCTCTTTCCCATCTACGGTTAGAGGGATGAAGAACTTAGCTATCTGTTGCAGTCCGTGCAAGACCTCATGGTTTTTCTCCCAACCCAAACACAAAGTTTCCTAGATTCCTTGGGCACATTCAGCACTGATCACAGCCTTTTAACATACTGGGAAGACTTTGTTCTCACTTATACCCATGGAAATCAAGCAGGTAACTCAGCATGTCCTGAAGTTAATAAATCCTCTAGGACTCCGTCCCTAGCTGACTCCTTATTCAGACCCAGTTTCCCATTTCTTCCTGACACATCATCATGATGTTCAGGAATGCTTCCTAATATTTGAACAACAGTATTTTATTTACAGACTTCCAACACACAACACTGTACAAAAATATTGGTCTGCAACTTCGTCAGATTATTTGATTATTTGATGGGTCCCTGGTCAGTGTTAAGATATGCAATGTTTACAAAAGGCCACACCAACTTTTTCAAAATATATGAGGAAAAAACCAAAGGTTTCAAAAATTTTCACCTCATTGAACATCAGAGTAAAACACCTTTACTCACAGGGGCTAGTTTCTGTTCATGTGTCAAATGTTATTAGAATGCTCAATTAAAATTACTCCAAATACCAGGATTGTTCAAAGCTTGCCAAAGAAATGACCAGAAATTGGGTTTTCCAAAGAAAGGTGATACCCAAACTTTTGCTGCCATTTAAAAACTGCAAGTCAATGAATGTCTCTTTAAATCGTATTTCAAGTCTTCCCATCAGGAATCCTAACTTACCTTGTGAGCTTTTCTGAGTAACGTGAAGTTGAAGCTTCCTGAAATCCTCTTGCCCAGCTCTTTTAGCACACCTATTCACTCTTCTCTACTCCTCTCCTTCCATTTGTCCTTACAGACTATTATTGTCTTAACGCCTACAAAATTCAAACTAGGAGCCCCTATTGCCCCGAGGTCAAGCATACAGAATTCTGCCGATGCTGCCTGTCAGTTCCACGATATTGAATCTCAAAATGCCTGCATCTTTAGGGGATCTCACTCTAGAACAGTTCATTTGGGGACCACCATGGAGAAAATAGACCAAATTCTGGGGGAAAGCAAGGAGGAGGAAAGCAAAGCGAGAGATATTAAGTCATGAAAAGTAAACTTTGACTAGTAGCATTCATGCTGTTATACAAGCATTTCACTACTTTGCCCTTTAAAAATGGACTTTACATTTTTGTTTGGCAAGATACTGAAATTTGCCGATAAATACTTATAAATCCTTTTTTATTTGAGTTAATGTAAGTAAAATGTTATAGTTTATGTCTTGTATCTTCTGATGCTAATGAATATATGGTGGAAATAGAAATTTTTAAAGAAAGATAACCTGAAATAAGGTAGGATATGATAAAAATAAAATTAAATGGATTTATCCTTTAAAGAGAACAGCAATTTTTTTTTTAAATTTAAAAAAGACTATACTAGCACTCTCTGTATTAAATGTTAATTGCCAGGAGAGTTTATATCATCAAATGTTTATGCATCTAAGATATAGAAACAGTAACAGATTTATTCAAATTTTCCTCTGGGGCTTCTTCTGGTGAATGTTTGAATGCAAGTGACTTATTAATTAAAGACGAGGAGAAGTTCTGTGCCTGAACTCTTAAAATAAAGCACATCAGTTTTGTCCTCAGCTAAGATAAATCAGTCCATAAGTTCTACATTCTTTTGCATCAATGAGGTATGTGTATAGCACCAATGATATCACTAGGCTTATAACAAGCAAGAATTTGTGTTAAGAGAGAAGAAAATCAGTGTAGCACGCTTTTCATGCTGTATAACAGCCAGGGTTTAAGCGTATTTATTCCAGGCATAAATCAAGTGGTGAAATGTTCATATATGTGATACATAAACATCACTTACCATGAAGCTGTTTACAAAATCCATCAAAACAGATGAAAATACTTTCTTGATCTCAAGATCGTTGGATTCCTTCCCTTTCATACAACGGTGTGGTTCTCCCTTTCAGCAGAAGTCTATGAGACCTCTCAGACAACAGAAAATACAGTGAGGACTCACATTTCTGAGAGGAAAGAAGTCAATCATCCCAACTTTTTTTAAATTAAAATTATGAATAGTGCTTGCACACTAGTCTATAATCAATTAGACTGGGATCTCTAAAGGAGATTCTTCATTGGATATGAAACCCTCGACTTGCAGCTATCTTCTTTGTCTGACAGGAGGTGAATCCAGAGACTGTCCCAAATATGAAGCTTCCCTTGAAAGGAATAGAGGATGGAGAAGACAAGAGAAGTTCTAGTATAACTTAATTGCTTAGCATTATCTCTTTTTTTGAGGAGGGAAGAAAATCCTACCATTTTCACCTTTCTAATGAGCCTAAAGGTGATGCACATTAGTCACTTTCTGCATATGTTTGCCCAGTATCCTGTACAGCTCCCAGCTGGGATTGTACTACCTGAGAGCAGTCTACTGGAGGTAGCTGGAGTGCCCACTGGGGAAGAGAGGAGTTTTGCTTGAAATTCCTACCCTTAATAAGGCCACCAATGGACATGAACATCCTTCAACTGCACTATTCTCAAATGGCCTGAAAAGTAGGTAAGGGATATCCATGCAGTTTTTCCTTTTCAGGCTGGTCTGTTTTGCAGTAAGCAATTGGAGACGCAGAGGCTGCAGCCTGATTGACAATATCTTTCATGGTGGGCAGCTAAGAGGCAGGTTGTCCCAACAGTGTGACAGGGCATCTGGGCTTGTCTCCTGTTTGTGTTGGTACTTCACTATTTGTACACAGGGGAATAACAGGGACAGGAGTGACTGGGAACCTTTTCTCTCCCCACCATCTCCCACCTGCCTCTTCACCTTATAAAATCCACACACTAAAACCATCTCTGAGACACTTAGAAATGTGGATATCAAAACTGCTTTGCAGAGGCTAAAGCTGACCCAGCATCTCCCACCCTGTGGTAGGGAATGCTCTTGTCCTTGAGTTACTGGTCTAAACAGGAGCCACTGCCAAGCAGATGCTTCGGATTTACAGTTCCATGAAAAGAAAAGGAGGACAAGTACATATGGTTCAACCTGAACACAATTTGTTCCCCATTTTGCCAGCCATCATGCAGCCCTAATTTTGAACATTAGCAAGCACCTCTATTTTTACAGCATCATTATTCAAGAACTCTGACTCTACAGAAGATTACAGAGACATTTAGAAGCAAGAAAGCAGGAAAAATATTTATGCAGTGCCACCTTTGTTAGTACTTTACACAGTATACTAGAAGCATTAACTGTTAAAATGCTTTGCTTCCTCAGAGTGCTGTGTTTATATTAACTTAATAAAGCCTGTCATGGTTTTTAGCTGATTTTAACAGCAGCAGAATTCTGGTACAGAAAAAAGTACATAAACTTACTAGTCGATGAATAAACTTACTGCCTCTTTGGTGTTCCACAGAGGCAATGCTAAGAGGATAAATCCTACAGTCAGAATAGAAGAAGGTAAAATTCATGTGTTTGCTGTGACCTTTGACATCTCGCTACTCCCAGCTGCTAAACTGCATAAGTAAAGAACTGCTGAGAAGAAAAAGGCTATGGTGTCAACATAAGAAGGACTGAGGAAAAAAGGTACTGGGCAGAATGATGTAAAGACTGTCCTTTCCACTGCAGGAAAAGCAAAGGAAGGACCCCAGGGGAAGTTCTCTTCCAAAAGCCACGTAATACCTCTCAGGGGTACACTAAGCTTTGTCAAACACCTACCACAGAGCACCTGGTGGACAGTCTTGTTGAAGGCTCTGACCTTTTCCCTCAGCCAGCCAGAACTCCCCTTCCAGACCAAACATATCTACTAGAAGCTAGGTTTACCTTGTTCCTGCAATTTGGCAAAAACTGCCCTGTCCACTGGTGTAGTTGGGCTTTCCTTCTGCGCCTGGATCCACAGAGGGGGACTGGGTAGCTGATAGGCAGCCAACAGTATAACTTGGAGCCACTGCTGGTAGAAAGTGTCTTTACTGAAAAGTTTGCCTTACTTTTTTATTTATGTATTTTGATTCAATGTGCAAAAATGCCTCTAAGCACTTTGACAGTAATTAAATTTACAATCCCCATAAGATTACTCTCTGAACTATGCCAGTGTAGGTATTGACAAGGTGCCCATAAAACCATACTGTTCCAGCACACGAAATGAACATATGTGTCATGCTGAGGGAGTAGTACTGTTGTTGGTGTACACTCACCTCCCACATGAAATGCCATCATACCTGTTAAATGACACTTGAAAATGTGTTAGCACTTAACCAGAAATATTTTCAAAATAACACTTGAACATAAGAGTCCTTAACTGCTGGAAACTTTCCCCTAATTTCCTGCTAACATTTACTTGCTGAAGAAGCTCACTTCCCAAACAGATTGCAAGAAAAAATTAGACCTACTGGCTGAGCTGAATGGCCACACTATGACTGCTTTTTAATAAGATCTTGACATTTCTCATTCTGACCCCACTTAACACAATGCTTTTCAATTCTGCTTCCTGAAAACATGTTTTATTGAAAAGAAAGAAACAAAAAGTGTAAAAACCACTTGCAAATATCCAGAGCTCACTCACATCATGTTAAATACAAACTGCTGAGAACATTGATGTTGCACAGGCAAGCACTTCAGAAAATGGTTGAATTAGAGTTGCCCATGGTGAAAGTGGTGTATGACTGTGAAACTGAAGACAGTCGTAGGGCAAACAAGTAGACTGTGACAATCCCTTATATGGGGATTGTATGGGTAACTCATGTAATTTTGTATCTTTTAATGTTTGAAGCTTCCAACCACAGTATTCTGCTCAGTTGTTTTATATGTAATTGTCTAGCTCTGCTAGAAATGCTGGAAATTCTCTAGTGTTGTTTCACAGTGACACTCACCATCAGCAGGACCACAGTCACTACGGAGTCACCAGACAAGACAGGAACTAGAAAGCTTAGAAAGCTCATATCCAGACCTACCTTAGCTCCAGCTTCTGATCAGGCTGTGACTTGGCCTTGCAAGAGGAGAACAAGAGAGCTGAAGGTGAACCAGAACCTTGGTCCAGGCATTTCACAAGCAAGTACTGGTATGAAATTCTATGTGCTGGTCTGGGAGAGTGTTAGCTTTCTTCACAGCATTTCACATGGTGCTGTGGTTTGAATTTATGGCTAAAACAGTGTTGGTAACACACCAATCTTTAGTTATTGCTGAGCAGCGCTTTCTCTGTTCCTAGCTCTGCCCCCTGGACAGCAGGCTGGGGGTGGCAAGAAACTTGGTGGTGGAACAGCTGGGACAGCTGACTTGAATTACCTACAGGGATTTTCCACACCATATAACTTCATGCTCAGCAATAAAACCTGGAAAGACCAGTTTTCAAATGACTACTTTCCAAACTAGCCATTGCTCAGAGACTGACTTGGCACCTTTGGGATGATTATCATTCACATTATTTTTTTCTTCAGTCTCTCTCTCTCAACCCTTCACTGACTAAACTGTATTTATCTCAACCTAGCAGTTTGTTCACTTTTTCTCCTCTTCCCCATCTCATTGAAGGGAGGGAGAGAGTGAACAGTGGGGTGGGGACTTAATTGCTAACCAGTATCAACCGAACACAGAGGTCCTAAGCTTGATTTTCCTGTTGTTGTCAGTGGTTAGTCAGTGCAAGAGCTGGATACAAGGTGGTCATTCATCATTGCACCACACCAACAACAGCATCAAGGAAAATGGCACTGTTGGTGCTGTAAAGCCAGTGGGGAGAATCCACTTCCAGGCTTTTACTCAAACAAGCTTCAGAATCTGATCAGGACACTTCTTTCACCAGTAGAGAAGAGCAAACATCCCTATGCTACAGGAATCTAGGAGTTGAGTAACCAGCAAATAGGTTGTAGAAGAGATGGTAGTCACCAGTTCAAGAAAACCTTGCTCCTCTCTTCAAACCTATAACTTTGATTCAAGGTTTAAATGTCAGTGCTTGTCACATCCACTTTTGCCCACCTCAGGCTAGTCCTGTGATGGAAATGGCTCCATATTCTTCTGTGCTTAGAAATTATTTTCAGTGGACCTGACATTTTCCTGACCATAGACTGTGATGACTAATGTAATTTTCTAACTTACAGTTTGACAACAGTCAAAAAATTCAAAAACTGTTGTGCTTCAAAATGCAGGAAGTCCTGAGCCATGATACAAATTATTAGTCACACCATAACCCTAGGACATGATTTTCCAATAGGATTACAAAATTATTTTATTTTTTTGGCTTCCAGTAATTTTTTTAGAGCTTTGGATTTACTTGAAATAACTCAACATTTGGTCTGTATTTGTTTTTCAAATTATCTTAAATTTCAAAAGCATTAATTAAAGGATTCTGTGAAGAGCTCCCATAGCCAAGTGCAATGGCCAATGGTAACAAATCAGCAAAAGTGTGTTTGTGATATCTATACCACCACCAGCAAGTAGCATCACTCTCACACTGTCTCCTATATGATGACCTCATGACACAGGGATTGATACAAACCATAACCAAGATTGCTAACTACCTTCAGCAACAAAACAGCTTCCTACAGCAATAAAAATGAAGTAGCTGTAGAAGTTTACGGAAGTTGTGCAGAATTCTGAATGATCTAAAAATATGCTACTAGCCCTTCCTTGTTCTTTGTAAGAGTTTCATAGTCTGTCATATTCTGAAGTTGGGTGGATTTTTTTAATTAGTATTAATATGCACAAGAATTAGTCCCTTCTTAAATACGCACCATAAATACCTTTTAATATGCTGCCAAGATGTAGCCACCTTTTGAAGGTCTGGGGCATTTTGAATACGATTTAATGGCAAGTGTGAAAAACAAATGAGTCTCATAAGTAGTCCCGAGAGATTTCCAAATGCCATAAGCAGACAGAGAGTTATTGATTGTTGCTTAACATGCCTGTAGAAATTAATGGAGTAACAGCATCTGTGCTGTAGCAAATAAAGTTATTCTGTCTGTTGTGCCAGCACCAATATTTGGACATGTCCAGAGCTGAAGACTCATTATTTGTAATGCCAGCTGCACTGTAACCAGAAAGGACAGCAACCAGACTCCCAGGCCCTTGTGCTTTTGCTGTCTCGCACCAAAATCATGAGGCAGCTTGAGGAAGAAAAGGCAAATCAATAAGTAATTATTTTACAGCCCTCACCACTCTTTGCCCATGTCAACTAATTGAACTAATAAATAATTCATGAGTTTCTTGCTGCCTTGCTGGAGACAGACAGCAGTTTCCTACAATGTGTCATTGCTGTTGATAAAGAGGTGACAGGGATGAAATTTCCCCATCTCCTTTTGGTCACAAGTGGACTCATGAGTTTGACAGTGGTAGTCCAGGGTCTCTGCCAAGCTGAGCAGGACTGGTGGGGGAAGAGGAAGGCCCAGAGTGCTCAGGCTGCGTAATAACCAGGTATTATGTATTGTATTCTGTCTGCTCCTAACAATATAGATGGGCCTGGAGGCTCATGCACGTGGTCCCGCTCCTGTGTATCTCCAGTGTAGCTCATAGAAGATGACAACTGGGGACTGCCAGGGCACTACAGGATCTGGGGCCTCCTTGGGAAGCAGTGGGAGCCCCGTAGTACAGCAGAACAGACCCTGGCAGCCCATCCCGTCCAACCCCAGCCAAGATCAGGGCAGTCAGGGGCCACTGGGGTAGCCCCAGCTCCAGGCATCGGGCATCTCCCTGGGGATGGGCCAAGGTTAGGACAGGATTTCAGCCCACAGGTGGGGGTCAAGATCAGATCCAGTGAGTGTAAACAGGGTCAGACACGCCCAGAGAGGTTTGGCTCAGTTCTGCCACATCATTTCCATGACCACAGGTCTAGGGACTGTCCTCAGCTGCACCAGCACTGGATCAGGGAATGTGCCCAGGGCCCTGGCAGGCAGGAAAGCTAAAACTCTCATGAAATGGGTTTGTGAGAGCTGGAGAAAGCAGGTGAGCTGTCAGGACATCTTCACCCCCCTGTACTTGGCAGTGGTGAGGTCACACCTCAAATCCTGTGTTCATTTTTAGGCCTCTCATTAGAGGGAATACATTTGAGATGCTGGGGTGCGTCCAGAGAAGGGCAACAGAGCTGGTGAAGGGTCTGAAGCACAAGTGTCCTGAGGAGCAGCTGAGGGACCTGGGGGTGTTTAGGCTGAAGCAAAGAAGGCTCAGAGGGGACCCTGTCACTCTCTACAGCTACCTGAGAGGAGGCTGTAGTGAGGCAAGGATCTCCCAGGTAACACATGATAGGACAAGAGGAAATGTTGTCAAGTTGAGACAAGGAAAGTTTAGATTACCTATTAGGAATTTTTTTTTCACGGCAAGGTTGTAAAGCATTGGAACAGACGGCCTGAGGAAGTGGTGGAATAAAACAGTTTAGTAGGTGCTGTGAAGTTTAGACCTACAGTCAGTGAGTCTTAAATTGGCATGAGAAAGCTACAGAAAGAGAAACTGGAGCCAGCTGCACATGGAAGAGGAAATGGAACAAACAGCTGGGAGGAGAGCAGCAGAACAATGGCTGGCACCATTCAAACTGTAATTCAGTGATTAGGTCATGGGTGAAACCCAGAGTGGTTTTGCCATTGACTTCACTCTAGAGCTCCAAACTGCTGTAGGTCCATCAGTAGGAGCAGTGTAATTCCAGGGCTGTTGCAAATGCATTTGAACTTTTAAATAACAAATTGCCTTTGGCCTCCACTAACAACTCACTTCCCACTCTTTTCTCATGCTGTGCTTGTGCCTGTAGCTGTAAGATAACCATGGACAGACACTCAGCAGGAATAAGCTGTCATTGGTCTACTGGCTTAAATAGCAGTTTCTTAGATTTATACATGCCTGAGATCTTACTCTGGGAATTTGTCAGTTAGATGAATAAAGCATTAATTCTGAAATCTTTTGTATTTTAACATGAAAATGTCTTTGTGTTCTAAATCTACGCCCGTATCAGCTGTAGTTTGCTAGTAAGGTCATATGAAACATGAAGAACAGGATGCAATTCAGGTAAACCAGAAATCACTTCAGGTTTGATAATATTGAGGACTCTTACCTCCTGCAGTAGTATGTAATAGCAAGCTGGTTAATCAGCAGAGGAAATGCACAGGATCCCTATAAATTATTTAATTCAAAAGTAACAGGAAAAGATTATTAATGAGTGACACTTTCATATAATGTCCTCATGGTGAGACCCCCTGTAGTTTAATGAATTAACATTGTTACCAGGATCTTTGCTTAAGACTTATACACTTCATTTGATTGTGTTAAACGTGCCACTTATTTATCTTTATTAATGGGATTTCTATTTTTAGATACAGGACTCAACATGAGCAATGGGACAATATAATCAAAAGTGGCTTCCATGATACATATTCTTTACGGGAAGAAGGCAGTTTTTCTCTGTGCATCCCTTTCATTCTTCAATTTTTCATTTGGTCCTGCTGCAACTGCAAGTATAAGCCATGACAGAATCAACATCTAAAGAGTAGAAGATTATAAAGACTAATTAGGTGATACAGGAGGCTCAGTCCTATCAAGCAGCTTTTGCTTTAATTTCAGGTAATAATTTTTATTACAACCAGGGAAAAGTCATATTTAATTCTGAACCCTGCTCTGTGCAGTTATATCTGTCTTTTACCTACAGTTCACCCCATGCTTCTAGTGACACAGCAATATTGCCCTTTTCATTTCACTAGTCTGATTTATTCCTGGTCTGTTCTTTCTACTTCCAAAAGTTTTGTCCCTCTCTCAAAGAGATTATAGTACAACTGCAAAACATACAGAAACCAAAGTGTGAAGTGACCTGTGGAGATAACCTGATCCTACTGCCCTTCAAAAGCAAGACTTCAGATTAGGTTAGGCTGGTGTGTTTCCAGCAAATTTCCTTAGTCTCCATCAGGTCAAGGTTTGAAGGACTCACTTGTAGTGAGGGAGATGCCACCACTTCTCTGTGCACCCTCTTCCAATGTTTAACTGCTCTCACCATGATTTTTGTTTTCATGTATCCAAACAGAATTTCCCCTGAAATAACTTGTATCTGTAGTGTCTTGTCCTGTCGGTATGCAATGCTTTTTCCAGTTTATGGGGCACCAGATTACCAAATGCTGTAAACCAGCACAGTTCTGCTAACCCATGCCATCTGCAAAGGCAATCCCTAGCATCAGGGATCTGTGCTTTCCCTATTCTGATGTGACATCAGAACAAGCATCCTTGGCAGTCTCGACTTGAGAGCCTACAATCAGGGACCAGAGGCTACTACAGGTGCCAAACTGCCTGCCTCACTGACCTTCTGAACACCTCTGCAGATGATGTATAGCAGGGGCACTTGGCCTAGAATGTTTGTGTTAGAGCCAGCCAGCCTGAAGACTGATCCATCTTCTGTAAAAGACACAGAAATGTTGGCAGGGTCTGACTGGAAGGCAGAGAAATCGTTCTAGCAGTCTGTGACCTGTTGTCTCCCTTTCCTGAAGTACTGCAGCCCCTTCCTGCTATATCCAATCTCATGACCTCTTGCACATACATGCTCTTGTTAATTTTGTTCATGTGACAGAGCACATGGCTTGATTACATGGCAGAGAAATTGCCACTGCATGGAGCCCACAAGAGTTTCCACACAGCACCTCTGTTCAAAGCCAATGAGTATTTCACTTGGCCCCTACTTTATTCTAACCTTCCCCTAGCTTATGTGACTGTTTAAATACATTTCCTGCTTTGGGTTTAGGGGATTTAGAATTTGTGGGGGTTTGGGTTTTGGATTGGTGGTGTTTTTTGGTTGGGTTTGTTGGGGTTTAGGGGGAGGGGGGCAGGGCAAGCAGTTCTTAACTGAATAATTAAAGTTTGGGTTAGGAATAAATACCTTTTTGATTATTGATCAAATTCCAGCCAAACACAGCAAGACAACTACAAAGGTCTTTTAGCACAGGAAAAGAAGGGTTTTTTCCACAAGCAAAGTAATCAGGAGGCAAAGAACCTGTCAGAGCAATGAATGGTCACACTGCCAGCAGTGTCAGCAGTCCATCAAAGCTTGTGCTCGAACTGCGGAAGAAAACTGGAAATCAAGAATTGAAAAGGCTAGAAAAACTCTTTTTGGAGACTTACCTGTAAGTAACACTGTCCTTCCACACCCTCCCTCCTACCCTAGACAAGTAATTTACATGTGAGGTATAATAGACAGCTGGATATAGATTGCTGTTTCATTGAAGAGATGTGGCATAGATCTGACTCCCTTCATCCAAGAGATGTGGAATCAAATGAGTTCAACCTATGCAATAGGAAGAGCGAACACAAAAAACTATACTTAGGACTAGTTAGAGAAAATTCAATTTGAATTGAACCTAGACAGCATGACAGAACATGACTACTACATATCAGTGCCAAGCACATAATGAAAATTAACTTTTAAAATGCAGCCAATACCAACAAAGAGGAAACACCACACTTGGGAAGTGATAAATTCTCATTCACCTGAAATTGCAGGTAGCAATCTCAGGTCTCTCCAGACTTTCTGGCACTAATGGGTCTTCTATTTTTTTATATTTTTTTAATGTGAGTTCTCACTGTCTGTCACATCCTCCCAAAGTGGGAGGTAGAACTGAGGTCACATCAGTTGGGGTCACTCTTGGTTCATGGCTTCCCAGAGGCTGCAGGGAAACACTGGCCAGAAGTCAGCTAAGTAACCTATGTTCTGATTTCTTCTACCCTTAGCTCACCCATGTGGCCATCATCCCAAAAGTCAAGGCATCTTCTTCTTTTCCTTGATTCTAACACTTCAGCATTTCACTTATTGCCATCTTGCAAATCTTTTCATAACACCTTACACAAGACCTTATTGAAAATGTGAACCAAACCAAGTCTAAATAAAGACTTGCAACCAAACTGGAGAGAGTATCAACTTGAAATAGTCCTATTTAAACCAGCAATTAAGAAAAAAAAATGTAAAACATAGTGTCTTCCGCAACTCCCCAGCAGAAAACATTAACTAATTTAGACCACTTTTGAAGACCAGTTTTGATGCAATTGGAATCAAAGAAGTTCAGAAGATATTGTACCATCTTCAATATTTAAAAAAATTGTAAAAACTGCTTAAAAAATATGAAAAATTTTAACACCGTTGAATCATTGACTCAAAACCCCATTCATTAAGAAAAGAAAAGTTAGCTATGAAAGTTTTTATCACTTTTCCTGCTGACCTAAAACCACAAAAATTACCTTACTCATCTTACAAAATTGGTTGTCACTGAAACTGCCCTATTCTGAAAAGGAGCAAAATGTTAGGTCTTTCAGCATCTACATCTGGAAGGAAAAGAGAATGACACTACATTACAAATACAGCTTAAGGCTTATACACTTACATAAAATATTGAAAGTATCTCCTGTCCAAATACCCAAATATTTTGATTCATTTGTTTTATTTCTTGAAGTATATTGAAGACTACCTTTATTTTCCTTTCCAAGGAAGGATAGCAGGACCCTGAGGTAGAGTAGAAGTTTTAATACAAAAGTAAAAGCAGCATATTGTTCTATACACAAGAATGAGTACGATGATCCACTCATGGTCAAGCAAGTGCCTTTGGTGGGTGTCCAGCCAATTTCCTCAGTGCCATTATCTTGTCTATGATGCAAGACCCAAAAAAACCCCTAAACATGGAAGATCTATCTTAAACATTTTTTAGAATGGTTACATTCTTGCAAATAATTAACAAAGTTCCCACTACACTAATTAGACATTCAAATCCACCTAGTGTCTTTGTTGACACCTCCCACACATCCCCTGATACAGCTGTGGATAAGATGCAGGATCCATACAGTTATTTTAGGAACATCTTCATCAGAGAACTGTTGCAAAATCTCACTAATGATGTACAGAAATGTACAACTGGAAATTTGCAGACTCATGGTGGGTTTTGAACTGCTTTTTGCAAAAATCATCATGCAGCAGAATTCAAATTTTATGCACTGCTCTACACACACAGGGCATCAAACAAGCACGTGCCCTTATCCTGTCATTTATGTCAATAACAACAAAACGTATCTGAAGCAAGTTTATCATTTGAGAAAGCAGATTCTATGATTTTGCTCTGATCTTCACTGTGTTCAAAAGGAAGAGTAGATGCATTTTTGGGGCAGAAATTTGTTGCTCTGATGCTTTAAAGGGGGCAGTGGGCACACAGATGGTTGGGAGAGGAGCTATAGAGCTACAAGGAACCGCAGTGACAGCAGCAGGGCCCCCCTGAGGCATCCCCTGCTCTGGGTGCTGCCATCAGGCTCAGGGCAGCTCAGTGCCAGCACAGCCAACATAGGATCTGCCATGCCCATAGGAGAACGTGGCTAGAACACAACCTGGCCATCCTGGGCCCTTTCTGTTTACAGTTTCCCCCTCTGAGCCAGATCCTGATCCCCACCATGGACTAATATGCTGTTCCAGCCTCAACCCATCCCCAGGGATGTGCCTGAAGCCCAGTGCTGCCCCAGTGTCCCCCAGCTGCTGGGCTCCTGGCTGGGGCAGTGGGTCCCCAGCTGGTTCTCCACTGCTTGCCCTGCCTTCCCCCACACAGTCATTCTGACTTTGACCCACAGCACTGGCTGCAAAGGTATTTTGTGTTAGTTGGCATAGAAAAACACAGGAATTCAAGGCTAAAGAGCATCAGGCTTTCCATGAGAGATATACCTCAACTGATTTTAAGGGCAGAAGCCATCTGCCTGAATGTGAGCAGCTGGACCCACATGAGCTCCCTTAGGCTCTACCACCCAGCCTCCTGCACTGCTCCAGCAAGACACAGACTCCCCACGGCTCCTGCAGGGTACCTCCAGCCTTTCCATGGAATGGGTTGTCTCTGAACACCTATGCCAAGGAAACTACACTGAGCACTGACTGTCTATATGGTAAAAGTGAAACTCCTCTTTGGTTTCAAACACTTAAATTTAGCTGTGACAGATGTTGCCATGGGAGACAAGTGTCTGAGCTTCCCATCACTGCCAGCAGAGCTTTAATCAATACAGTCAGGGGAGGTGAAGGGCTGCCAAGACAGAATTTGTTTACTTTTTGGTGGGCTAAATCACTACCTTGCATGTCAGAGAGCAACAAGAGTGGATCTGCTTTGGAAGGGAAGCTGGGATCCAAAGGTAGCAGCAGAATAGGCAGGGTGGAAGCCTTGCTGACACTGGGCACTTTTCTGGAGCATCCAGGAAAGAAGAGCTGAGCAGACACAGCAATGGAAACCAGCTTTAGCCAAGAGCCCTGTGATCCTCCAGGGATAACCACCTGTAAGCTGGTCCTGAGCCCAGGCTTCCAAACCCGCAGGATTCAGAGGGATTTGCACAGATCCCTGACAGTAAGTGACACTGCTCTGAGTAGGGATTTGATTCCTCTGTCCAAGGATGGACATCTCGTTATGCTCTCAGGATGCTCTAGTGTACCCCTCCTGACCAGCTGTTGCTTCAGAAGGCTTGGTGTGTCCTGTAGGTCCTATAGCATATCTGCCAGGTCTGAGCAAACGCATTTGATTCTCTGAGGGATTTCAAGTAGCTACATACAGGAGTTTAGGCACCAGTCAACACCACAGAGTGTCCTACTTGTAGGCACCCAGTTGTGATCTGCACCTAAATCCCACTCCAGGTGACCTGCTCAGCTAACTGCCTGCACTCCCTCTGTCAGTAGTGGTGAGGGAGAAGCTCCAGAGGCAGTTCAGTTCATTTTGGGCGAGTTGGACAAATGCTTCTTTAGAGGTGCCTTCCATCTTTGTGTAAAGGAACCTAGACAGAAACACAGAATCGTTAAGGTTGGAAAAGACCTTTGAGACCATTAAGTCCGGCAGCTAACCCAGCACTGCCATCCAACCTAAAGCTAAACCATGTCTCCTTGTGCCATATCTAGACCTCCCCCAGTGCAAATTGAGGACATTTCCTCTTGTCCTGTCGTTTGTTAACTGGGAGAAGAGACCAGCTCCCACCTCACTACAAACTCCTTTCAGGTAGTTGAAGAGGGTTGTAAGGTGCCCCCAAGCCTTCTTTTATTCAGGCTAAACAAGCCCAGGTCCCTTGGCCACTCTTCATCAGACTTGTGCTCCAGACTCTTCACCAGCTCCATTGTCCTTCTCTGAACTCACTCCAGCACCACAATGTCCTTCTTGTAGTGAGGGGCCCAAAACTGAACATGGGATTCAAGACATGACCACACCACTGCTGAGTACAGGGGGACAATCACTGCCCTGGTCCTGCTGGCCACACTATTGCTGATATAAGCCAGGATGCCATGGACCTTCTTGGCAACCTGGGCACATGCTGCTGTGCAGCTGCTACTGGCCAGCAGTTCCAGCTCCTTTTCCACCAGGCAACCTTCCAGCCACTCTGCCCCAAGCTTGTAGCATCCCATGGAGTTGCTGTCATCCAGGTGTGGGACCTTGCAGTTTGCCTTGTTGAACCTCATACAACTGGTCTCAGCCCCAAGATAATTATCTAATAACCAGCAAAAGTGGGATGAGATTTGTCCCAACATTTGTTTTCAGATATGTGGCTGTGCCAGAGATGACCGAAGACTACACCACATGATCCTACTGCAAGTTCCTAGTGTAAGGGCTAACTAGCACTGAGGGCAGCTACACTGCATATACACCTACACTGTAAAAATCTGCATCTGGGTCTCCTCAGAAATACCCCAGCCCTGGCAAAGTCAACAGCCAGTTCCTTGGCTCCTGTCTGCATCCTCTCAGGAACTACAAACTAACAGCTCTCTGTTTTGTCTGCAGCACTTGAATCACTCAAGACAAAAATCTGTGTGTGCCCTAATACATGAAGGTCCCCACAAAAACAGAAAAGAGGAGCAATTTTCTCATTTTTCCCAGTAATTTAGTTGAAGCAACAATTAGTCAGCAGGTGGAACACTTGGGCTCAGTGACCCACTCTCAAGCTTTGCACACCATTCCTCCAGAGCCCCTTCTGAAGGCAGAGAGAAGAAAGTGTAGACAGAAAGAATGTGAGAGCATCTAATCAGATGTGTAGAGCACTCATTTGAGAGAGGAGAAATTAGCACTTCAGTTTCTGCATCAGCTATTACTTATTTCATCAAATGGCTGCCTGATATAAACCACAAATATTAATTGGCAAAGAGAGTTGTGGTATCAAAGTTCTTTGTTCTTGTTCTTATACCCCAAGTAAGTATGGATTCCAGTGAAAAATTAGTAGAAATTACATAATTCATTTGCTTCTTTATACATCAACTCATCAAAAGCCTATTGAAATATTTCTTCCTGCTCTCTGCATTACACACCCCCAATAGTCAGGCCTGGAATTTTGTTAAGTTGATTAATCCAACACCACAATATCTTGGCATGGAGTGATGTAAATGTGGAGGGAGTAGCAACGACAGAGGCAGACTCTTTTCAGTGGTGCCCAGTGCCAGAACCAGAGGCAATGGCACAAACTGAAACACAGGATGGTCCCTCTGAACATCAGGAAAAGCCTCTTCACTGTAAGAGTGACTACACCCTGGCACGGGTTGCCCAGGAAGGTCATGGACTCTTCATCTTTGGAGATATTCAGAAGCCATCTGGACATGGTCCTGGGCAATGTGGTGACCCTGCTTGAGAAAGGGGTTGAACAGGGGCCCTCTAGGTCCCTTCCCGCCTCAGCTATCCAGTGAGTCTGTGCTTATTTAATTCCCTGGGTCTGGAGGAGCACCAGTTGCATTGTGTCAGTAGGGTTATAGAACTGCTTCCAGGCTCCAACACAAGCTGTGACCAGCAGAACTCAGGTGCCAAAGTTTGGAGACTGCTGAAAATCCCCACAGAAGAGAGAACGTTGCAAAAAGAAAACAGATTACTTGGCCACATGACAAATTCTGCCTTGCCCCTGGGAAAACTACTGGAAAAGGTCACTGACTCAATTTATTTTTGACCCACTTTAAACTTTGTAAAAAGAACATGATTCTGTGAGCTCATTTACACTAGGCTGAAAAGCAGAGTTAATATGCCTTGGGTGCTAATCATTTCAATTAACAAAAACTAATAATTTTGACTGGAAAATGTAAGCAGACTCATATTCTTCCTCACAGCCAAATGCATAGGGTCTCTGTTAATTTCTGTCAATCCATGAAATGCAGTTAGGTTTATCTCCTCTCTTTGACGCCAGACTCAGTATTTGGCTGCAACCTGTCCTCTTCAAAGTCTCACCTGTCACTCAGCAGGAAATCCACAATCCTGGTAGTTGTTTCAGGACAGTTCATCCTTCCAGCAAAGGGCATCCTGTTTTTCTTTGTTAGGCGGTCTTCCTTTTCTCAACAACAACAAAAAGTGTTACACAATTAAAACTGTAGCTCTGTTTTAAGGAGTTTTTAAAGACAGTCTGAAGGAATGCATTAACAGCAAGGCACATAGCAATGGGAGTATAGAACTGTACACAGATTCTCCCTTAAACAGGAAGAAATGGTGAAAAACAAATTGCTGTGCTATGAAAGCTGACTGTGAATCAGAAGGAAATTAAAACAACGATTTTTCTAGAAAAGTAGAAACATAATCAATGGTGTAAGTGTTAGAAACAGTTAATAGCAGAACTCTAAAAGGTTTGCATCCTTATTTATCTGTAGCTCCCTCTAGCTTGCTGGCTGGACTTTCTCTGCTTCCCAACTTAAACCTTTTTTCCCTCTGCTCTTATCTAACAAAGGCAGACATGACTTTTGAATCCCACACAGCTCCAGTCTGGACATTGTCTCATCTTACTACCATCTTCCCAAATTTGATGAGACCAGGAGGAATGATAGTCTCCTCTAATAACGGTAGGAAATACCACAAGGTGTTGCTCAGTGAAGTATTGAGTTTTTTTGTTTCATGTCATCTTTCAGTAGCACATGAAATGTAAATTCACAAGTTGTAACAACAGAACAGGAGGAAACAAGCACTGCAAACAAACTCCTTCAAAAAGCTGTAGTTTTCTGAGTTTTTGTGTGGACCTCTGCCATCACCAGCTCCACAGGAGGCTATTACCCAGCTAGGTATGGTCTGCACATCTTTGAATACTTCTCCCTTTTCCAGCTGCAGCAGTTAAGCACATCCTGCAGAGTTTATATGTCATTATTGGGGAGAGTCTGGTGGACCTTATGTAGTAAGAAGACACTTCATTATATGCATAAAGAACAAAACCCATAAAATTAATTGAGGTCATTCTACCATTATGGCCGAAGTCAACCTCAAGTGCAGAAAGCAACAGTAATCACAGAATAAACACCAGGCAACAATACTGTTTCTCTTTCAAATCAAGAAAGTTCATTTCAAAGTTGTAGTGGTCACACTTTTCCATCTAAACTCTAATTCTTTTTCAATGAAACTTGACTCACTGGAAGCAGAGTAAGAGCTATCCCTCTTTAGGAAAACAATATATGACTATTATTTCCTCCTATCTATGACTAACCCCAATTAGAATTTACTTTTTTTATAAATATTCAGGCATTATTTGACACAATGTTGAAGGAAGATAAATCTGAAACCATTTCTGGATGAGGAAGAATCACAAAGATCATTCAAAGGAGGCAAATGCAGTCATCCGTTAGAAATGGGAAGTGAAAGCTCTACAAGGATGGAACACTCTCAAACTATCTGAAGCACTTGATGGATCTTTTCCCACCCTCTGTGATTAATAGAATGCATAAGCTATTCAGTCTCCAAGCATTTTGCTTGAGGAAGCTTTGATTTGAAAAATGAGACAAATGCTTCCAATGCTGTCATTGATAGGAAATTAGGTGATAGAAGAGAGCACATTTAAGCAGCTCTTAAATATTCATAAGTAGAGCTGTCAGACTGCTATACAATCCCCTCTTTCTCTTGCATTTACCCAAACGTTCTGTCAGGAGCAATGAAAACAGCAAAGCCAGGGGGATGTGACAATACTAAAGTACTTCAGATGGAATCATAGGAGGACAGAGTTAGAGGTTTGGTTTTTGGTCTAGACCACAGTACAGACATAACCATCAAGTCAGACAGATGCACCTCAATAATTTGAGTTGCTTTACCTTTAATGAATGGTGCCATCACTGTTCTGCCACTTTCCCTCTGTTTGGTGCAGTAGCAGAGCGTTTGACTTACCAACTTTAGATTGTTTTCCTAGAAGTACATTCCAGGATGTTTTTTCTTGTGCCTCTGAAGTAAAAAAAAAATAACTTAAAAAAATAAAATAGATAAAATCATCCCATGAAAAATTATAATATTTTTAATGATCCAATGAAAAATTATAATTATTTAAAATAGCTCCTTTATTTTAATATTATGAAAATAATATATATTTCTATAGATGTTCTGTTTCTAAAGCCCCATACTGACAGAAGGGGCTCTGAAACCAGGATATACCTACAAAAGTAGGTATGCTTAAAAAAAAAGAGGGATTTCATTTGTTATGAACTTCATTAACTTCTTTTCTACAACTCTATTAATTTAGAAGAATTGCAACTCAGCTCCGCTTTTTCAGTCAGTTTTCGTGCACAGTGTGGCAAGAAACTGCAGAATTTCACCAGCAGGCATGAGATGTGCTTGAGCAGGCAGCTGCAAGCAAAGTGTTAATGGAGTTCAGGTTGCCCCTGACTAGACTACATCTCTGCCATGAACAGTCACAGAAGAGCAGTATCTGCTCAGGGTGCAAACTCTCAACATTTGGTTCATCACTACAAAAACATCTTCTGTGAGCACAGCTGCTCCTACAGAAGACAATCTTTGCTCCATTTATTTTTTTTCATATGGTTTGTAAAAGTAAGAGTTGTTTCTGTGCTGGGAGGTCACACAAGCAAGCTACAGCTGCAGGAGCTTGGGTGCAGCCAAGGCCTTAACCTGATGTAAAGCACGTTGCAGTGGCTTCCAGCTGCCTTCAGGTCCATTAGGCTGGCCCTTAAGGAGCAGCGAGGACAGATTACCATTTGTCACCTCAAACGTGCAACCACTGCTGGGACCATTTCTAAATTGAAACAAAGTTATTAGATCGACTTGAAAAGCACCTGCGAGGTAGAGAGCAGCACAAGGCAGTAATTGGTATACAGCAACATTGTCTTCCAGTTTTGGTACAGGAAATGAAGAAAAATGGCTTTTGCAGTTGACACTTCAGGAGGCTGCATGCATGAAGAATGGAATTACTTCCAGAGACTTTTGGATAAGTCTGCATCCCTACACTAAAGAAACAAGACCAGCTTGTAAAAATTAAAGGCATTGCCATGTCAGTTCTGAGAGAGATCATACATTTAGGGCTAGGGGAAAATGGCCGGTGCACAAAACACACTGATATGGAAATTGATTTTGTAACAGGAATGAATGAAAAATTTCAAATGTATGCAATTCTCCTGAAAGGGAACAGAGTCAAGGACAAACTGTCCAGGTGGTAGATGCTGAATGCCCCAGTGTGTCCAGCTCTGACATCCCCACAAGGCAAGCTGACTCACAGCTGCACATCACAGACGTGTGTAATGAAAGATCTTGCAGACTAAAAAAACTTGGCCCCTACTGGGGAATCAAGATCCAACCAAGTTGTTGGATCTTTATCCCAAACTGTGTACACCCAGATCGTGTTGGAAACTGGGCAGACAGAACAGGGATTTGCAATGAAAGCAGGATGTGCTGAATGCATAGATAATGTTCATCCACATGTGCAAACAGGTTGATTGAATGTGAAACTTGTAGACAAGTATAATATAATTTTCTGCATTTGTGACAGTTCACATCTTCAAAGTTTTTGTGCTCAATCCACCATTTCAAAAGCCTTTCTTTAGAGTCAGAGGGAGGAGGAACTACAGTGTTTTCCCTTCAAACTGGGTTGTCTTGCAACAGCTTGCATCGTCCTTTACAACTCTAGGAAAAAACAAGTGCTTTGACTTACAAAACTGTAAAGGACTCTAAGGGGGACTGGACTTTAAGGTTTGTTAGGCTGGATCATTATGACAGTCTTTCTGAAACAAGCAAGGTACTATTCCCTATCCCTTTGTTCAAGTGGTGGGTGGATACTGAAATATTTCTGCTGTCACTTTTTGATTTTGTGTTATGTGGCTTCGTGCTGAGCCTTAATTTGATGGGTTTTTTAGCTCAAGAGTAAGGAATACAGTTGAACAAATGTTACTAGCCCCCCTTCAAAAAACAAAACAAAACAAACAACCAAAATAAAAGCAACCAAAAACCAAACCTTGCTGTGAATATTGATTTGCATTTGTGAACAAATCCACTGGGATTACACTCCTAGTTTATCTTTGACAAGTAATCTGGTGAATTCTCTAATGAGAAGCAGCAGCAAGTGTGAGCAGGGAGCATTGTGCTTTGGGCATGGGACAGGTTCAGGTCTGCTGGGGAGAAATGCAGAGGCTTTGGCCAACCACCTTAATACTCGCCATCGTTTCTCCTGTAACAGGACCCCGCTGAGGGTGTGAGGACACTGACACAATCTGGCTTCCCCTGTTGCAAAGCCCAGGACAGTACTTGCCCCCACACATCAGCAGCACAATATTGTTCAGGCAAGTCACACCGAATTTCTGCCTCAAAGGATACAAGAGGAGAAAGTAAAAGCTATTGGAGACCTTTTTTTTCTCCACATTCCCATCATGGCTGGATCCAAAGGCCCAATCTACAGATGTTTTAGGAATCACTCCTGAATTTCAGTAGCCTGAGCAGGAGCAGAGTGCAGCCTGGTGTTACAACAGTACATAAAGCATAGTTGTATAAGTGCTTTCCAGTGCAGGGACACCTCTGGTTTTAGTGTTGTACTGAAATGTTTTACAGTATCTTTGACCATGCAGAGTAAGCAGGAGAATGTTGACAGCGCTATAGAAACACAGCAGCAAGGAAACAGAATGAAATCCAGAGCCACTGAAACCAACAGGAAATTTCTGAAGGAGCTGACCTGGATCATTGTGTACTACCTCTTCACAGACATTTTAAAGATGTATATACTGCTTTTACACTTTCTCCCAGAGCACAGCGGTGCTGTACCTGGAAGCCCACAGTTTCAAAGAGAACAAAGACCAGAAATCTCCTCTTTCCCTCACAAGAAAAACTCATTAATTTTTAATGCGATTTTCTGCTGATCCATCCCCTGAGCTGACTCATTCTGAGGTCAGACAAGTGGCACTGAACATGGGAAGTGCTCCACAGGTAGGGACACAGGGCAGAAAATGTCCCCACCACTCTTTCAGCAGCACCCAGCCCCTCAACCAGGGGAGAGGTTTAGCTCCATCATCAGGGCACCCTGAAAGTCCCAGTGCTTGAGTCTCCTGGCAGTGGATGAAATACATAAATCTGCTATGAGAAACTCCAGGCAGGACAGATCACTTGGAGGAGCCTCTATGAGCACAGGGCACAGTGGATAAGACCAGTCTCACTGCTGTGCACAATCCATTCTCCAGATCATAGGCTGGATAATTGGCTGTGTCTAGAACCTCAGGTGAAGGACTGAATGAAAGCGGGTGGCACACAGGTGGGGCATGAGGGGAGCATTCAGCAAGGGCAGTTAAAGGAGTCTGTCCAGTTTACTGGCCTGCTTTTTGCCTTTAACCCTCAGGAGATGAGCAAATATTTTCAAGGAATTCATCAAGTAATCTCATTGCCAAATCCATTTATATGGACTCATCATCATCTCAAAACACAGAAGTGTAGAAGAAAAATAGAGTATGAATAAAAATTTTAAACAAGAGATGAAAATAAACAGGAAAGGAGTGTGAAGAAGAAAAAAATAGCTTCTTCAGAAAAACTGAAAAGAAGGAAACAAGAAAAAAAAATACTCTGGATAGGGAATATATACATCATACCTTGAATGCTCTCTACCTGTTGAGGTCCCACACAAGAAAGATAGGATCATCTCACCTACCTGTGACACCAGCTAATGAGGGCTATACTTGGATTACTCAAATTGTCACTGAGATTGCTGAAGAGAAACAAGCACTTCTAGGGCAAGCATTGTCTTGTCTCAAAGAACTTATCCAGAGTATCTCAGTATTTCTTGTTTCTCTCCACTGGCTCTAGAAGAAGCCTGAACAACCAGTTCTGTGTGGCTCCCTAGAGTGTAGGCACCTAAAGCTGGTTGAGGTTATTAACACAGTAACATACCCCACACTCCTGCACGGTCTCTTCTGCTTCTAGATGTTCCCAGGGACTCTTGAGCTCCATGCTGCCCACCTCACAGTGAGATGTGCCCACCACAGAAAAGCATGTCATGCTGCCAAGCGGAAGATCAGCTGAATGTTTCAGAAACCAGGACCTGACACACCACAAGATGCAAGACAGGCAGGCTTAGATGTCTCAGGGTACCACTGACACCTACTGCCTGTTTCTAACCATAAAGCCTGGCCAAGTAGAAACCAGTGTATTCCCCCCAGTGTGAAAACTTTGAAAAATCTTGTAGAAATAGCAACTATGCCCACTTAAATTTGTAAAATACAACTGCCTGTGGTAAACTCTCCTTCATGGGCTGGGTTCAGGTCTTGTGTAAATCCACTGAAGTCAGGGAGCATTTGAAACAGGAACAGAGCACAAGCCCTAGTAGAATGACAATAGCAGGCACATTAAGTAGCATACTAATTCAGTTCACTAAATTGGGCACTATTCCACTTTATTTAAATAATTATAGTGAAAGAGACATTTATAGAATGAAAAGTTTGGAACAAAGTTAGATTTAAACAAAACTGAATGAAATAAAAAGGTGCATTTTCAGTTGGCAGAAAGAAATAGGCTATATTTGGATTTTGGTCAGAAATGCAAGGACTGTTTTTATCGCCTCTAAATATGGTAGCAGAATTCTGAGGTCCCCGGTACTGGAAGTGATTCTGGAGGCACATCCTCTTTGGAAGAAGATTAGGGTAATTTTCCACACATTTGTGTTTATTAATAGAGGGGGGGAAGAAAGATTCAACTGTCTCAGAATTGATGGAACCTTGTAAAAGCCTCAGAGACAGGAAAAGCTTCTCTTCAAAGCCTGTACTTTCCACTCTAGCAATCTTGCATCAAAGAACTGCTGCCTTCAGCCATCCACCTCTTCATCCCAAGAGAAGTTGAAAAATTACCGGGAATCCTTAATCCATTTGAGAACAAACTTTTGAAACTGTTTTCAGGCAGGTGTTTGAGTAAAATGACACTGAGTTCAATTCACAATTACTAGCTAGACAATGAACAGGGATGGTCCCAGTTTCCATCCATGGGGGCCTTCCAATGGTTGCTAGCAGAACCTGGATACCCTTGCTGAACAATGACATGGCTCAGCTATTTCCTTTTTTTTTCTTTTTTTGGAGCTGACGGCCTGACTAATTGCTGGGTTTTGGTATTTTTGGATGGATTTGGGCCAACAGCCAAGTGACCTTGAGCTCATCATGTTCTGCCAGCTGTTCCATGATGCTGACTGCCTACTTCTCACCTTCCTCCCCATTCCCACCTGCAGAGTGCAGGAGCGTCAGCTCATCCCAGCAGAACAACTCCCCTTGCTCCTTTCTACTTGGCAGACAAAGGTCTTCAGACAGACAAAGCCACGGTTTTCAAGCTTATTGATTTCAGGGGAATAACTTCAGCTTCTACCTGCACAGCAAACAGAGTGAGGATGTGCAGTGAGCACCACTGGCATAGTAGCAAGGAGCTCTGGGGTGACGTAGCTCTTTAACACCTTTGTGCAATCTTGTGCCCTCCACATCTCTGACCTGATGTTCCAGCAGGATGAGATACTTGTCAGGGCTAAAGAAGCAGTGAAAATGGGAACATTGCCATGATCCAGAGGTGTGACTGCAGCTCATACTTGAGTCACCTTCAGCTGCCAGCTGTGGTGCTGATAGGAATATTTCTGCACAGACTATGCAAATCTGCCCAGGACCCTGGGTGAGCACTTGGCTGTGGATATCCTCAGCATCACAGCTCCCTTGTTATCTGTACCCCAGCCAGGAAATTTCAGGTGCACTCAGGATGTGCACCCTGAGGTGCACAACAACAAAGTGTAAACCAAAATGCACAGAACCTCTTGGTACTTTGGAGATCCAGGAGCAGTTGTTGGCATGCTGGATGGAAGGGATGCAAACAGACTACACAACCCTTGTGTATATCTACACATGCACCAATCTCCCTGTGAAACAGCATCAGGTTAACTACATGCATTCATAGAATCATTCAGAGGCTTTTAAACCTTGTGATCTTACTGGAAGAGGAAAGCTGAAAGCAGGGCATTTATTTATAATGAAGGCATTTACAGAAGACTCTTTTATCTGTTTACTGTGTGGTACCAAATAGAGGATTCTGTGAGCATGTGCATCAGATAACACTGAAAAATGTATCTATATTATTTTTGTTGAATATCTCACTAATGTGAAAGAAAGACTAAAGGTCATCTGTCAAATGTAGTTGTGAGCCAGGAAAAATTCCTCTCATGTTGCATATCTTGAAACCTTTCAGCTCATGATATTTTTGTTGAACAGAGAAAATGTGATCAATGAATCATTCAGAGTCGTATGCCTAATAATGGAAATCAAGAGTGCCTTTTGATGATGAGTTTAAGATACTTTTATTAACCTGTCTCAAGATGGTTGATTGCTTTCTAATGTGATGAGATCCTCTCTGGCACTTGAATTTTAAATATTTAGAGATCTTTATTGTCAAATGCTTCTCAATAATACTTCCCAATAAATGAGTTATTGTGAAAATTAAGCTCAAGGTAGTTTCTAATAAAATTTCATTTTCTGTAAAGACTAATCATGTTTTACAAAGTCCTTGCTAAAATAAAGATACCTAACAAAGAGACACCTGGAACTTAATGAGGAACTAGGTGGATCTCCTTTTTAGACTAAGTTTCTGAGTATGTAAATACTCTAATTTCTAATTCTAACTGCCTCCAGGCCTCCAGTTAAATTTTGGCTCACTATAACAGTGCATATGCAAGTAGAAATTAATTCATCTATGCTCAGGTCCTAAGGAACAAAGCCATTTTCAGCCTTAATGCTTTTTGATACAAAATCTATTTTGCATCTCATTGACTATATAGATTACATTCACATTTGTTTCACAATTCTGTTACACAGTTAGAGAAGTTCAAAGTGATGTCTTACTAAATGAGAATCAGGCCATTGCACATAAATTTTCACTCCTGTTTCAGGATGCCAATTCCCATTTCATTTACACAAAAGTGAAAAACAAAGAAATCCATTTAAATCCACCGGACTGCACAAATGGAAAAACAGAGTAAGAAAATTTTACATTAGATGAGATAAGCAGTAGTATTCCATGTTTAAATGGCTACATGCTTTGTAGAGTTAGAATATATAGGATTTTGTTCATACACACTTTTCAAAACTCTGACAGCTTAGGCCTTCTTGAAAGACAGTTCCAGTACCAATTCTGAATTTATGAAAAGGAACAGAGCATAGTTTTTCATTAGGTCGTGCCAGCCTCAAATATTCATGGTAAAGGAGTTTCCCATACCCTGTTTTCACCCGGTGATAGAAGACAAATTATTAAGTCACAAATTAGGCTACTATCTGGTCAAATTCATACAACTTTGCTTTATTGTACAGCTATATGACATAGTGCTCAATTGTCTCATCTGCCATCTGCTTTGGTGTCAAGATGTGCTTTTTCCCAAGTGACATTCTGTTGTCAATTGCAGTATTCTTGACATTTCAAAATGTCTTTGTTGAGAACTTTATGGTCTACTTCAGGTTTCCACAAAAAGTGTTGTTGATCACCACTATGGGACTTGCTGTTTGTGGCAGCCAAAGGGATTGTTCACCCTGCCTTTTCTAGGCAGCACCCTAGAAAATTCTGAAGCTTTGCAGTCCTTTCTCCCAATTCTCTGCCAGTTTCACAACTCCCTGCCAGTTTCACTTCTAAGTGAAGAATTCAGATGGGTTCACTGGCTCTGTTTGCTATTTTGCTCTTCACTTGATCTACATGTTCAATATTCTTCTATTCATCTATACAATGCAAGTATGATGTCAGAAAATTAATGTTAGTCCCATTCCATGAGGCCTTAGTCATCTCATATAGGTCGGGACTGCAAGAGTTAATATGTTATTGAGCTGCTCAGCTTACTGTTTCCAATTTAATTTAATATGGAGTATATGATACTGTGTATTGTATTATATTCTAGAAGGGGGAACCTCTCATTAGGCAGCAGTTGTGCACAAAATGATGTTATACTGTCTCATGAGCTGAATATGAATCAATATGTGACGCTGCAAAAAAGAGAAAAAAACTCCAAACCATTCTTTCTCTTTGGGGTACTAAAAGGAAGGCAGGAATTCCATTGGCCAGACTTTGAAGGTATGTTACTGATTTTCATTTGGGGTATCAAAGCCTAAGAAAGATGTAAGCACATTTGAGAGCCTTCAGGGGACAGCACAAAGAATAAAAGGTCTGAAGAACCAACCACAAATGAGGATGGCTTAGAGGCACAGTTATCATCACTGCAATTTCTGGAGGCCCTTCCCCTTCACAGTGCTGCAAGTGTGTGATTTTTGAATTCTTGATGCAAACACCAATGTGTTCTCCTGGGAAAACTTAAAACAAATCTCAGGAAACTGTAGGGAATAGGCAGGAAAAGCTGCCTTACTGAGGTCTCATTCACAGTGCCTGGGTGAGTACGCAATGCAAATTACAAAGATGTTACTATTTGTCTGGAGTATCTGCATGATTTTTTCCCCTTCCCCACCCTTTTCAACAGTTTAGCTTAATTGTACTCTCTAAGGGTACCTACCTGTATCTTGCAGATACTCAATTAGTAACATCTTTGCACCTAACTGTGCCCTAACTGTAACCTCAGAAACAAACGAAACAGAGCAACTCTCTGGCCAGATGCTGTAAAGCTGTGGTCTTCCAATTAGTCCCACTGAGAGGCTGTGCACAAAAGCAGGCTCAGATAGCTGGCAAAGCTGATGTAACTCAAGGCAACACCAAGTTACACCTGTCAAGGATCAGGCTGTAGACCTGTACAGTAGCAATGAGATAATTTGGTTTGTAAAAGCTTTCTGGATCGGGTCCTGCATAGCTTTCATAATGAATTTAAATAACCTCTCAAAAAATAGTTTGTACCATACAGAAAAATGTCACAAGAGCACTTTTGTTTTGACAAGTGGTAATTAACATATTATTTGGCCTTGCATTTGTTAGTTCTTATAAAGTGATGTACATGGCCAGCAGTTACTCAAGGACTCTGTTGTACTGATGTTAGCAGAGAACAGTTTCATTTAGAAACTCTAAAAGGTGCATGGGTGGACTCACACTGAGAAGAAATACACAAAGTGTCTATGTGAGGCACTTCCCAAAAGTCATGTATGTTGAAACAAATCACACATCCAACAACCCATGTTCTCTTGGTGCCTATACTCCTTCATGTTGATATCATGGTGAGAATGCAGGGCTTTACGATTTTGTGCTCAGTGACGTCCACTGCCGCAATGCCGCCAGCAGGGGCACCGGGTGTCCACTCACGGTTCCAGGGGCTGGCCGGCTGCCTCAGGGGTGCGGGAGGGCTGGCGAAGGTCCAGCAGGGTTTCACCTAACCCACTGATGTTTACAGGCGCACCGAGGAAGGAGAGACAAGTGGAGGGGCTCCCCAGATGGTTTATTTGGGCACCAGGGTCACGCCAGGGAAGCGCTGGCACAGCATGTTACAGTTACACATATACCGACACGAGAGGGTGGGGGAGGGTACAAACATCCTATGGTGGAAGGGGTGCAGGGTTTGAATTTGGTGGGCTTTGTATAGGACTGTGAAATACAGAGCCCCCCAGATACCGGGGGGGGAGGTGGAGGGGAGAGACAGCAGCGCCTGGCCATGAGAAAAACTGAAACCTGGCCAACAGCACATTGCAACAGTACACTACTGGAGAATTTTGCGTTCAGTACTTGCAGCTAAATGCAAACCTCACTGCAAACCCTTAAATCAGGTAGTGCTCTTTGTGCACCTGACTACCTTCCTGAGTCAGGCTGCAAGTAAGAGGAGTTTCCCCACCTAGTTTAGCTAAAGATGAAGCTGAGAGATGAAGCAAGTTAGCGGTCAGTGTATTTTGATTTGTCTGAAGAGCTCTCATCTAGCATTAGCTCTTGTTATCTTGGCAAGCCCCACTCACTGCCCACATGTGGGGAACCTAGCTAAATTTTTCTCTTCTCTAACACAAGTGGTATAATGTATTCATGTGCTTTTAGTGTTGTTACAGCAAAAGTTTGCTATGCATTTCATGTCAAAATATTTTTTCTGGACCCTGAAAGCTCTATCATCCCCTCTGTTTCCAGACAGAAGCATAATGTGATAGAAACTTATCCTTAAAAATTGCTGTCATGCTACCACCCTGAAAGACAGGAAAACAAAGGAGTATTTCAAGTAACTTTGGGGGCTTGTACATCTGGGCTTTTTGCAAAGAGCAAGTTTGCAACAATCTGCTGAATTTTCCAAAATTATAATCAAACCAATACAGAAGCATAGCCTGTGTCCTGTTTGATCACATCTCAGCTAATCTGCATATAAAAAAATAAGTGGGTTTCTAAAGGGAAAGGATCCAGTTCATAAAGTTCTTAAATTCATGCTTTAATACAGTCTGCTTGAGAAAACACAAGGGGCTAGCTTGCAAAACAGAAGTAGCTAGCTGAAGGGAGGCAGCAAAAGAGGTTTGCAAGGATATATTCTTTTTATGTGTATGTAATTTTAAACTAGTGTAATTTACACAGAAAATGCAAATTTAAATGTGAAAGCATAAAAGCAAGATCCCTTTTTTTCCTCAGAGGACAGCAATCAATACTGCAGTCAAAGTGCATTTTTCCTATATGTAAAACAAAGATTTCATGCCTCTTTGAAAACCACTGCTAAATCCATTGAGAAGATGATCACAAATCTTTGAATTTCCAACCCAAACCCAGCCTTTTTGTCTAATAAGACGTTTGATAGTATCCATCTACTTTTCTTTTTATTCAAATTGTTTGAGTTTGGAGGGTTTATTTAAAAGACAGGCTTAGTGTCAGATGCTTCCATCATAATAATCCATAGCCTGAACACGATCTGTGAATATTCTCCATCCAGTCCTAGATCACCTACTGGGTTGGTTTTTTTCTTTCTCTAATCAGCAAAAACATAATGAGAATATGCTTTATCTAGAGCTGCTTTGCACAGCTTGAGTAAATTGGAGTGAAGGAAAAGCTGCGATCATTCAAACTGTTTATTTAAAGAGATGTTGCTCACCTCCTTCTTCCCTACTGACCTTCTAAGAGGCATTTACGAAGTATTTTTCCATGTAGCTTTCCTCTTCTTTCATCTACTCTCTCTGATTGTAGATGTCTGTATTTTCATTGATGTAGGATTCAAAACCCAGGAAAGGCCTTACCAAGTGAGTGAAAAGCAATTGCTTTCCAATACAAAATACTGCCCACAGCAAATGTACAGCTGGGATTTTCCATGATCCTCTAATTGACCAGTAACATCAATAAGGGTTGAGTCACAAGCTTAATTCACAACTAACCTATTTCTCAAACTTACATTCAGCTCTTTCTCAAACTTCCCAACACCTGTTTCTCACACTTACCACACCATTCGCAGTTATCATGCATTTAAATCAGTGCATTATAGAAAATTTCAGCCTGGCTTACTCACACAATTTGGTAGGTATGTTTGCCACATTCCCAGAAATGCTCCGTAGACCCGCACCAGAAACTCATGCTCTGACACATCTGGATACTGCAAGCGGCTGTTCTGCCCACCAACAAACAGGCCCAGAGACAGGCTGCAGGTTGCAGCAAGATTTCCTCGCAGATCATGGGAATTCAAACTTGGTGCATCACAAAAGTCACTAGAAACACTAAAGGGCATGACCAGGGTAGAGCACAGGCTATGAAGAGCAGCTTGAAATACAGGGCAAGTAGGTAAGTAAATACAGTTAGGATTAACAGGCTTTGTATATCAAATCGAAGATGTCCCTGCTCGTTGCAGGCAGGTAGGACTAGGTGGCCTCTAAAGGTCCCTTCCAAACCAAACTATTCTATGATTCTGCATATGCTTTAATGCAATGAAGAAGAAGGAAAACCAGAAGGGAATGAAAGTGATGAAATGAAAAGTTCTGGGTGATATGTTTTGTGGAGAACCTCCAAGGCACTCCAGATAGCATATTCTGGATGGACCAAAGCAAGTATTTGGAAGCCCATAAAGGAAGCAGGTGTAGCATTACCTTCAAGAGAAAAGGAAGGTGTCCCTTGTAAGAGCCAGGGATATTTGGGCAGCTAGAGAATGTATGTGCTTGGCCCTGTAAATGGTATAGAGAAAGGGGCAACAAGGAGCAACAATGGAGAGCACCAAGCACTTGTATTTCCTTACAGTACCTCACACTGACAAGTAGTCCCAGAAGCAAAGACTGAACATGACTTGTATGAGAAATCTGCAGGTTTCAAACCAGCAGTTAACAGTGTTGTGGATTAAGTCATTTGTGTACCCTTGGCTGAAGAAGCAAACCTTCTATTTTGTCCCTTTCATTTATTGTGTGAATTTATTCACTTATTTTCACTTTATTGTTCCTAGCTACTGCTATACACAAAATTGCCCTTCCCTGCTTTAAAATTTCATCAGTAACTCAGAAAAATTACAGACTGAGCAGTTCCCACAGTACCTGCAAGATTCTGGAAGCTGAGAATCTATCCTGTTTTGTCCCTTTTCATGTAGTGCAGTCACTGAGGAACAGAGGCACACTGCAGAAAAGAAAAATAAAGATGCACTGTGCAGAACAGCTGATATTGGTTTGTGGCAGCACAACGGAAGCTCTGAGCAGCTCAGAGTCTCATCCCCTCCAAGGACTCAAGAGCTCTGACTGCAGATTAGGACAGGGATTTCCTGCCCCAGCTCTGAGGGCTCTGATTCAGCAGCAGCGGCAGCAGCAGGGAGGTTACCTTGTGACAGCCAACGTCATTCTTGCTTCCAGTTATTCCCACCCCACCCATCTGAGATGTTCCCAAACCTTTTGCAGAAATGACTGAGCAGACTATGTAGCAACTTTTTAGTTTATAGTATGTTATAATAAGGTGCCAGCAAACTGCTGCCATTTTCCCTTAACAGAGCAGGTTGTGAGCTCTGGTTGCTACAGGAAGAGGTATGGGAGATCTCCACTGCTACATGTGCAGTGAAGCCACCTTTACAAGACAGACTTCTTCAAGGAGATGTTTGGTAGGCTGTATAGGCACAAACCATGATTGCTTCTCCAAGGGAAGCCATCCCTGATTGTGAGTCAAGCTGTGGCTAATTCCCTCAGGAAAAAAAACTGTTTGAGAGATTGCTGTTCCCTCTCAAATGCCCAGCCACAAATTCACATTCCCACCCCACCCCAGAAGCTATGCTGATTCAGCTACCCTGTGAGCATAGCCTAAAACATGTGAATTGACTACATTAATCTCTAGGACTTCTTTTTCAGCATAAGAACTATTTTCACCAAATCTGTCATCACTTGGTAATGATGGAGAGCCACAGCCCTAGGCTTTATGACATTCAAAATGAATAACACTTGTTTAACATAATTTCTCCTAATTTACTCTAAGCCACAACACACATCCTGGGTAGAAGTTCACAGTAGTTTACAAATGATTCTTGTCTTACACAAGTCACCTGTGGTTACATGTGGTTGAAATTCTCCTTAATATCTTGGATTGAACCCTTAAAGTGCCCTATTTATGTGTACAAAAAGATCGAAACCAAGACTTCTTTCCCATTTCATTAATAACTATCAACTGGAAATGTGTTAGCAAGAACTTGAAGTCTTTAATGTAGCTTTAAGAACAAAATGATCTAAAAACACATTGACAACAAAATTCCATCCTGACAGATCAGCCTTGCTGATGAATGGAAACATGAAGGATAAAAGGTTACAAACTGTGTTTGAGAAGCCTTTTCTTGCTGTCAAGTAGTGCTGAGGCTTTGAAGACACCTTGGGCAAGCAGGACTTCAGCATGCATCTCCATGTCATCCAGCAAGGGTTGGGAGAAGATTCAGACAGCTGAGGTGCGTGAAATGGTTGTGGTGTGTGTATGAAATGATGCTTGGATCTATGCGTAGTCTCAAGTTCAAATTTCCCCAAAAAGTTCCTGAAGAATCATGGTCCTGAGTGCATTGAATTTTCTTGCTTTAAGATCAGGTCTCATATTTTTTTCTTTATCAAAATCAATATTTTTATCTCTTGCATATGTGAATGCTGTTATCTGCATAGGTTTAATCACATGCATGCAGTATCTCTACATGCATATAAAAGGATGAGATTTTCTATTGAAAACATGTCCTGAGAAGGCCACTGCTGGGAAATGGATTATTTCTGACTCACAAAAGCAAGAGAATATAGGAACTGGAATGGTTATTGTCAGCAGACATACCTTTACCCTTCTCTCAGATTCACGGTATTGAACCTCTTGTTCCATTAAACTTGTCTTGTGTCCTTCTGTCAATAAAAATCAGTAGAGACTATGGCACATCTTTCGTGTCATGGATGAAGACTTAAGTGTTTCATCTTACTTCCAACCATGAACCCAACCCAAGAACACAGGAACTTGTTTTGTTCTTCTGTTTACAAGTGAAGACTTAATCAAGGACAGATCTCTGAGTATGACAGATTTGTTCTAAATTAAGGAAATGTGTTCATTGGCTTTTTTTAACTTGTAGAAGTAATCTTATGCCAAAAAGTAGGTCTACTCTAGACAGATGATAAGAAGGACTGACCCTGGAATAGGAATGTGTTACTATGTTGCCATTCTTTCCATCACTGCCTGATAAAGTTCTCATTCCGTTCTTTAAATTATCCTAAAAAACACCCAAAGAAACCAAGCCACACCACTGCTGGTATGTCTAATATTAAGACTGTGCTACAAGAAAACTTTCTCAAAGAAAAATCAGGTCACAGATAAGCTCATAAAAAAGCAAACCACATCACAATCTGTTCTCAGTCTGATTCCCCAATGCATAGCAAGATAAGCATCAAGCACTTGGGAAGGCCTCAAATTAGCTCAGCTTTGTTTTGTTTACCCAAAATCAGCTCAGTGAAACCACACAGTCAGAACCAGTGAAATGATGAAAATAGATTCTGGTCTACCCATCACTTTCCACAGTGCCTGCAGTCATCCAAATCTCCCGGCTCTCTCATCAGCTATCTGTGTTCTGACTTCTGCACCAAAAATCAGGCTCTGCTTAGTTATCCACTTGTAACTGCATTCCAAACTATCTAGTCCTAGGTTTTGGAACTAGAGCTACAGCCTCCTGAGTTTCATCTGCATGGGTTTTCTCATAAATACAGCATTCTGCTATAATCACATTAAATCTTTGGACAGGAAATTTAATCCTGCTCATTTACAAACCAACCAGAAAGGTTTTTAAGTGTGAGAGCACAGATAATATCATCACCATCAACACAACTTGCTTAGAATTAAGCATGTCCCCTATGAGGTTCCTAGTAAGGCCTTACAGTGGTGCAACCATGAGAAGGAATGTCCCATTATCTGTAATGAGTAATTTAATTCTTGTAATAGGAAAAGCTCTGACTACCAGATGTAATTCTGTTATACTGCTGAAGTCAACTCTCACATTTTATAAAAGATGGTGCTTAAATCTTTGTAATTTTTTTTATTCATTACAGACAGTTTTTTCACATTATATGGACTAATGACTAGGAAAGAGTCTTTATTGAGCCAAATTTGCATTCCTATGTTTCATTATTTGGACCGAAAAAGCATTTGTATATCCCACAAAATAGGATATATGCTGAAATACATGAAATTTATCTTGCAGGGGTAAAAGACATGTATCAGGAAGCAGAATTGGACCCATAAATTGTTGTACTTAATTTAGCTTCAGTGAGCAAACAACTTCTCCCTTATACAAAGAAATCCTACAGCACAGATTTTTGCTTCAAAATGTACTGAACAAAGTCAGTGGAAGGGAATGATTCGGAGATAGTGTGGATATTTTAAGGGCACTTTCTACTATTTTCCAAAATTATCAGCACTTTGAGTTTGCCTGATAAAAGTGTTCTTCATAACAATCCTCACAGCAGGCTTATGAATTGATTGAATCATCTTGTAACTACATCTACTGCCATCCAGAGGTAATTGGCAACAGTTTGAAGAGTAAATCTAAGTTAATGGTGTCACTAACAGTAAGACATGAATCCCATACATTAGAGCAGCTCATATCAAACACAAACTTCAAGTCATAGCCCAGCTGAACAAAAGCTACAAAAATAAAAGTGAAGTAGGATAATTCTCCATTCTTTCTCACAAGAAAAACAAACCTAACAGTATATCATGTTGTTGTAGTTCTTTTGGTGCATCACATATATCCTGCATTATACTTTCAAATAATCTTTTGGACAAGTGTTTCTGGATATTATACTCTGCCATCTTATGTATCTCATGCAGCTAAATTTTTCATGTGGTTAGAAAAAAAAAAAAGAAAAAGACCCAAAACTCTACAGTTTTCTCCAGCCCAAAGAAAAACTGCACTTTGCAAGAGCATCCAAACTCTGCCTGGTCACCTCACAGTAAAGAAAACAAGCAAACAGTACTGCATTAAGCGCATATACACACATACTGTGACATGTGTTGGTATTGTTCACACTGAAGAGATAAAGCACCTCAGGGAAAGGGAGAGCAATGATGAAATTCTTTCATTATCTATGGATTGTAAATGCCCACAGTCAGCTGTTGTCAAGCCCTATGGCTAAGCACAACCCACAAGCAATTTGTGAAATGAGATATTTGACATGCTAAAAGATACACAAGAACCCCAGAACAGAGATAAACAAAATGAATAAACACTTCTAAAAATTCATTCTTTTAAAAATTGTTGGAAAAGTCTTGTCAAAAAGCTGAATTAAACATGAGATAATAAAAACATTAATTTCCTAAAAGCAGTTTCTATAATTGAACATTGGCATTACCCTTTCATCTTTTGGAAAGCCCAGATTTGCAGAAGTACACACACACCTATTCCCTTAACAGAAGCCATGTACCTGGTTGTAATCCCCAGCTCTAAAACGGGAGTACAAGCTCAAAGTATGGCTATGATTACTACAGTAAGTTTAGAAGTCCCTCCTCTGAATGGGACAATTTCCCAAAATATCCATGACCATTTACAAATCTTTGTTTACAAGTCCATTCCAATATTCTTCCAACTATCACCTTCCCAACCACACTGTGAAATCACAAACTGCAAAAACAGGGTCATGCTCTGAGGTGCAGATTCCTGGAATACATAAAAAGGCTGGAATTCGGATCAACACAGCAGTTTCCAGAAAGTAATTTTTAGCTTCTGAGATTCTTCTACATATTTTCAGGTAAAACCACAAGATCAATTCCTGCCATGCACTTCTTCTGCTATTCCAGTGGTAATCATTAATGGTTCAAGTAACTTGGGAAATACAATAGATATTACCAATTATGTCCTCCCAGCCCAAGGCATCTACTTGAAGCATTCTGGACTTTGCACAAATACAGACCAAAAAAACTCTGAGAGTTAGCTCCATAAGGATAAAACAAGAGGGTACATAGATCAGTGTGAAGGTATGAACCAGACTGCCAAAACAGTGGACCTTGCAGTTCAAAAGTTTAAATTTATGCCTAAATCTAGATAGTGCCTATGCATCCCTTCAAAGAACTGCCTTTCAAATTAATTTTATCTGCAATTCCAGGTGAAAGTATGAGCTGTCCAAGGCAGGGTACAAAATATTATCCAATGCCATCTTGTGGTAAACAAGAAAATAGTCCATGCCAACCAGTTTGGATTTAAATACATAGAGACTCTTGCTCCAGAGTATACAAATCAGGCTCAAAAGGACTGACTTGGGGAAAAAAATTCTCATAGTTAGACTGTGGGTAAGTTGTGTTATGCTAGCCATTTGAATTCGAGAATCAGCTATTTGTCCTTATCTTACAAACACGGCATTTTGTTTTCATTTCGACAATACTGCTGTGGCATTACACTCAGAATCATTTCCATCACTCCAAACCTAATATAAAGACAAAGATGAGATAATAACTTAGTAGAGGACTGTACCTTGTATAAAAACACCCATCATTTCCCTCGACTACAGCTAAGTGCTATCATGAGCTTGTTTTCAGGGCACCAGGGATCAGCTCAAAATGTCATGGCCATACAAGTCAAATCACTGGATTCCTCTATAGCCCATTTATTTAAAAATAGCATGGAGATATCTTTGACCCAGCTGACCTTTGGGTGCATGCCGTATCACCCTGATCACCTCACTTACAATTATGTCTGTTGAGACATCTGCCAGATGATACTGCTTCCCAAATGCTGTTCCTCCCCTCCCTTCTCTGCAGGAGATTTACCCACAACACCCATGTCAGTGTCTGTGGAGCTGGAATACAACACTTGAATTTTGGTCCTGCGAGGAGCACTTAGAGGGACTGTTCTACAGCAAGGAGCATCACTCAGAATTATATGCTTTAAAAACAATCAAAACATCAAGAAACAAACAAAAAAACAAACAAAAAACAAAAAAAAAATCCATAGGAAAAGTATGTTCCTGTGCCTCAGTCTTAGCATTTGGATGCCATGGCACATCCCTAGTGCAGGCAAAGGCAAGGGAAGCTGTGGGGCCCCATTGACTCCGCGATGGTCCCACCTCTCTGCTTTTGGTGTTTGCCTCTCCTCATGCGCTGACTCTTCCCACAGATTTTCCACCTCAGTACCACTCATGGTGGCAACAGGAGACAGAGTTGGGGCCACCCTGAACGCCACACAACGCCAGCATGGGAGTCATTGGGGATTTCATCAGTATCATTAGCAGATACCATTGTTGAAGGGTCCAGAGGGTTAAGTCCTATGAGGAGCAGCTGAGGAAGCTGGGGGTGTTTAGCCTGGAGAAGAGGAGACACAGGGGTGATCTTCTCTTTCTCTACAACCATGTGAAAGGAGGTTGTAGCCAGGTAGGGTTCGGCCTCTTCTCCCAGTCAACTAGCGACATGAGAGGACAGTCTAAAGCTGCACCAGGGAAGATTTAGGTTGAATATTAGAAAGAATTTCTTCACAGAAGGGGTGATTAAACATTGGAATGGGCTGCCCAGGGAGGTGGTGAAGTCATCGTTTCTTAAGGTTTTAAAGCAAAAACTGGACATGGCACTCAGTGGCCTGGTCTAACTGGCACGGTGATGTTTGGTCACAGTTTGGACTTGAAGACATCAGAGGGCTTTTCCAGCCTAATTGATTGTGTGATTCCGTGATTGGAAGCGCCTGCCCTTAAGCCACGGCCGCAGGGTCCCCTGGCAGAGGAGCTGAGGCGCGGTGACATCTCAGCAGCGGCCGCGTATCCGAGGGGTTCTGTGGGGAGCCACGGCTCCTTCTGGCGATCCGGCGCGACGGGACTACATCTCCCGGCGGGCATTGCGCCGCCCTGCCCCCCCCACCCCTTCCCCCCAGGCACGGCGGTTCCGGCGCGGCGGTTCCGGCGCGGTGACCCGGCGGAGCTTTGCCGCACGCCCGGGGCAGCGGCGGCGCCGCTCGCACGTGGAGCCGCCGCCATGGCGGCCGTGCGGGTGGAGGAGGTGCTGGCGGCTGCCGAGGAGCAGGAGGCAGAGAAGCGGCGGAGCATCACGGTGGAAAAGGAGCTGGAACTGGAGTTCGACCTGGGCAACTTGCTGGCGCTGGACCGCAACCCCCCGCCGGCGGCGGCGCTGCGCGGGGCCGGCCCGCGGCGGGAGGCGCTGCTGCGGGCGCT
>VYZT01004841.1:26736-83690 GCA_013400735.1 Pomatostomus ruficeps | reverse complement strand
CGCCCCTGCGGAGTCCCCCCGTGCCCGCTCCCGCCGCACACCGCCGGGCTCAGCTGCAGGCCCTGGGAATGGGTGCTTACAGGAGACTTGGGGGACGTAGTCGTTCGTTCGTCTGCTTTAGTTTTCCCTTTTTAACCATACCCTTTTTTTTAACATTTTAACTAGTTGTCGGTGCCCGAGCCACGGCCACACTTACTCCCAAGGTAAGACTTAATTTGTGTCTGCAAGGTAAACATCCTGTTGTTTTGCAGCTGTACTATGGTTGTGGTTATTGTTGGAGAGAGTCACTGTTCCCACGTAAGCCACAGTTACTGCCTCCAGTGCCCTCCCTCCCCATACTATGGGGGCAAGCTGATCTGAACTTTGCTCTGTCTGTCATCACCTGAACCATCTCAAGTTTAGATCTGCTTTTGGATACACACCCGTTACATTAGAAAAGAAACAGGAAGTGATATGGATAAAAGGTAGCTTTTCACAAAGGTGTGCACTGTTGGCCTGGGGAGTAAAATCTTCGTAGGCTTTTAATACAGTCAGTCCCGAGAACACAGTTCACTTAGGCCAGGATTGTGAAGTGTGAGCAGGAGAGTTGTGCTGAGTAACCCAAGTCACCCTGGGAGGAATTTCTGTTTGTATGGACTGTAGGGAGGCTAGGAGAATAACTGTCAGCCACCAGATAGTTGGTCAGTCTCCAGATCCACTAAAATTAGTGTTTTGGACCATAATTTCAGTAATGTGTAATTCTAACTAACATGGTTTCACATGCTGAAAACACTTCTTAAAGATTTGGCGTTGTCATTTTACATATCGAAAAGTATTTATATGTTCAGATACTTGTTTTGTCCAAGACTGTCATACAGCAAGACAATAGTGCAGCTGAGAAATAGAATCTCATTCTTTTGCTTGTTTGCTTGATGACCTACTCAGTCAATTCAAACTAAGCTCTTGCTAAACAGAAGCCTGGGTTAAGAACCCTCTCGGAAAGTTTTAGGCAGCAGTAGAGTCTATAGTGTAGCAAGATGATATCAGTTCTGTAAATCTCTAAATAGTGGGAGTTGATTGAACAGTGATTATAGCTGAAAAAAAAAGTTCTTTGTGTTTCTTGGCAGTGTTCGAGGAAATAGTGCAATTTTTTAAATCAGTATAATTCACCCTAAAAGTTAAGTTTGGTTCAAGAATGTAACAGCAGGGCGTCTATTATACTATCAGAAAGAAAGGGAGTAAATGGTTTGGACATGTCCTTAGCCTGTCAAATTAATGACTGAAAGTACAGCGGACTCCAGCTCCAGGAGAGGTCAAACATGTACAGCCTGGCAAGAGGTGGCAATGAAAGAGCTGATAGCAGCTGGCCTGTGCTTGAATAGAAAGTACATAAAGGATTTTAATACATCTATCTGTTACTGTTGCGGGTCAGTGCTTCAGTGCACCCCAGAGTGTCTGTAAGACTCATTATCATGGCTTCACTCATTGGATCAGAATCCAAATTGCATATTTTCAATTAATATAGCAGACATAAGGCATGACTTCAGCAGGAAGAGCAGAATGCTTTGCCTGATCTTTTCTTGGAGAAAAATGGGCAATTTCAGTTGATGTAGTTTGCTTCACTCTGTGGCAAAATCAGGATATGCCAGAAATTGAGTTTTGTGATAATTCATACAAAAATGGCATGGCAGAGAGAGGGTGTGACTGAAATACTGTCCTTATAAATATCTTTTCTTCTAAGTAAAGTTAATAGTAACAGACTGATTCATATTTATTATTAGTAGTGCATGCAGTAATTTTCTAGCAAGCAATTCAGTTACACCTGCAAGTTCAGGACTAGGCAGAAGTAAAAAGAAGGTAAACGCCTGTTAGTATTCCTCCCATGCATACAAAAGGTGTTCTCTATCCAGGTGCACATGAAGGATGTCCTGAATTTGTTTTAAACATTGTTCTGAAGGTTATCATGTAGCCCCTACACATTTCCAGCACCTCTCGGCTTGTATGTAGCAGCCTGTATGCTATACACATACTTAGTTCTACCTAATATGGGCTGTTCAGGGCTTTGTAGACTGCAAACAAACGCTTGTGCAACCTTTCTTGCTAATTTATTCAGTTGTTATAAGAAATACTTAATTCTTGAAATAACTTGAAAAAACGTACTTGTTTTGTTGAATTTGTTGAGTCAGATCAAGTACTTGCATCATTTAATCTCATAAACAAGGGATGAAATGGGTAACTGTTATCCAGACAAGCTGAGATGACCGGTGCAATATTAGTGATTCTAAAAACAAGGGGAATCTCTCAACTCTAGAGTTGAGAAACAGATTAAAATCACTTTTTGTTCCCTAATTCTACTGTTTTGTTTCCATTCCAGTCCCTGAATGGCCCACCCTGGGGAATACAGACTATGCATTTGAGGTAGATTTAATAATAAAATATATTTCATTTAAAAGTCGTATAAACAATACTTCTTGACAAATATGGCATTTAACAAATATTGATATTATTAAAGATTTATATTTCACTTTGAATGAGTAGAGCTAGACGCTATTTTTGTTGAGAAAAAAAAGTTCTTTTTTTTTTTGGTAGATGGCCATTTCGAACATCCGATATGGAGAAGGAGTTACAAAAGAGATTGGCATGGTAAGCTGCCATGGTGTAAGTCCATCACTGATGAAAAGTTATTTTCTAAAGGGCTGCCAGTGCTGTCAATCCCCTTAGTAAAGGAAAGCTTATATATGGTGTATCTGAATCTCCACGGCTTTGCAGTTATGTGTAGTCCTCTGTATATCAGTGTAAAAAAGGTTGAAAAATACTGTTGGTTAAAGAACAGAAGCATGGTGTCTCAGTGCTGCTGGGGTGCGAGTACATGAAATGCAGCTCAGGGGATAATTGGGTCATTGTTAATTTGCGGGAATTATGCAACAATATTTTTCTCTGAAACAGAATTTAATTCAGAAAGTTTTGAAACCTGGTGACTCACCAGGATTTTCTCAAGATCACTTTCATTTTTCTAGCACTCATTAAAATGAATCAGAGACTTTCTATTAAATTAGCTAGATATTCATTCAGCTCTCAGTTTGCCCTGTGTAAGTGCAGAACTTTTGTTTCAGCAGTGCAAGATGGTTCACCTGAGCACATTGTTCCAGTATGCTCTTATCACTGGGTTTTTTAATTTATAATTTTTCCTCCTTTCTTGGCATTTCTAGCATTAATAGATCTCTTTTTTATTTGAAAATTTGCAAAGTAAGGTTATAGTCAGACAGTAAATGAAACTAGACAGAACCTGTCTTTAAACAGCACTAGAATTATTTATACATATTATATAGCTAATGTGACAATTAACTTAGCAAAGGTTAGGATGTAGCATTATTTATCCTCTTTTTGCCACCTCATTTTGACTTTTTGTCAATAAATTAGTATTCAGTATTACATTTTCAATATTTTAATGCTGTGCTTTGGTAGGCAGTTAGTGGAGACAGCCTGTGAAAAGGTCTTTTTTATTTTTACGGGAACTGAGGAAAAATATTATAAAAAATATCTTACATTTTGCTATAGTTTGAAGTGCTTCCATGTGGTTCAACAACTTTAGTTTTCTTCTATTGTAAGACTTCAACTATATAAATTTGGCAGCTTTAAACTTTATTCTGTTTTCTGTATTCTACATGTGTGTGGTTGATGGTCTTTTTCTTCAGCTGATACAGTTTTAAAAGTTTTACAATAACTAACTATTTTTAAGTCAGGGTTTTATTATTATCAAATGGTTCAGTTGATTTGGATTGGTGTTTAAATAGTGAAGTGTATGATTTTATACCAGTTGTTTGGTTTTTTGATTTGTTATTGTAGGACCTACAGAATCTTGGTGCTAGAAGAGTTTGTTTGATGACAGATAAAAACCTCTCCAAACTACCTCCTGTAAATGCAGTATTGAATTCCTTGTCAAAATATGGTATAAACTTTCAAATGTATGATAATGTGCGTGTGGAGCCAACAGACCAAAGGTACAATTTACTTCTGACAGTGCACTTCTCCAAGTAGTGCCTAGGCCTTTACAGGATTCCATATGGCTGTTCAAACACCTCCTTGTGGCCTGCATGCTGTTCTTAATACTTAGTTTCCCTATACTGGTTTTATCCTGACTAATTGGAAAATCTCTCTTGTGTTCCAAGTTTCCTGGATGCCATTCAATTTGCTAAAAAGGGAGAGTTTGATGCCTATGTTGCTGTTGGAGGTGGGTCTGTAATAGACACCTGTAAAGCTGCCAACCTGTATGCGGCCAGCCCTTCATCAGAATTCTTGGATTATGTCAATGCTCCTATCGGGAAAGGGAAGCCTGTCACTGTGCCCCTCAAGCCACTTATTGCAGGTAAAGCATGAGGAGGGTGTGTGGGGACTTGGGGCGAGGGGAAGGAAGTCATTCTACACTCTCTGATATTTCTACTGAAATCAGTTTACCATGACTGTTTCAGCTTCCTTTGGGCTTACTCCTGCTCTAGTTGTATTCAGCAGCAATTTTGCTATTTACTGCAGTGGAGGTAAAATCAGAAGTTTCGTCATTACTTCGTCATGCTTAGCTCAGTTAGACTCCTTTACTGGGAAAAGAGATCAAAGTAGCAGTTTCCCTTTGGTCTGTTGGCTTTGGATCAGCGATACCTCCAAGATTTCCTGGGTCCTGTGTTTTTGGTGGTGTTACTATTGTGTTTTTATTATTTACTTTGTAATATTATATGTTGCTTATTATTTGTTGTTATCCTCATTCTTGCTTTTAAGTTCCTACGACATCTGGCACTGGAAGTGAAACCACTGGTGTTGCCATTTTTGACTTCAAAGAACTAAAAGTTAAAACTGGTGAGGTTTTGGTGTTTTATTTTGGGGTTTTGTTCGTTTGTTTTGTGGGGTTTTTTGTGTGCTGTTCAAGACAATTGCTTCTGCAATGTCTTTGTTATTTCCCTGTCTTGAAAGGAAAAGATGCTGCATGTCATTTCAGGTGTCATTTTGTTTGATTCAACTGCCACAGGCAAATTATAAAAGCTTAAAGGTTTCCTCCTTGAATTAAATTTATAGCATATTAACATAATGAAATACCTATGTAATAGAGTGGATTATTGTTTGAAGGCAAAACAGGAAACTAAAATCCTTCAAGTCCTTAAATGGCAGAAAATGTTAATTGCAAAGGAAATTTCTACTTATATTCAGGGTCAACCAACTGTTCCTTATTTCCTCTGTATTTTTCTTTCTACTTTTAAGACTTCTGTTTCTTTGTTGTGTAATTGCAACCAAATGTTCCTTTTCCTGACTCTGGAAACCTCAGGCCTGGGATACTGTGCAAGTAAGGGACACTGTCTTCCTTTGGCCTTTTCATCCCTGGCAAATAAAGATTAAAGCTAAAATGTCATCTTGAGCTTCATAACTGTTTTAAGGTTTTGCTTCTAAACATGTGGATTTTCTGTGCCACACAGTCTGCAGAACTTGGGACCCAGATGGGTGTGTTAAGGAGGTTTGCAACAGCTCAAGAGTTTCCTAGCCTATACGTGGTCAATCAGTCTGTTTGTCCGTCTGTCTTTCTCAAAGCTACGTCTGTGTCCCCTTAACCAAAATACAAGGGCATGGTTATTACAGATGCTGAAGACAGCAATTGGCAATAGCAAGTGATTGTAGATACAAACCAGTTTTGCCCTCTGACTGTCCACAGAAGATACAAATCTAAGAATACTGCAGATGCCACAGACATTTTGCAAGGCTTCTCAGGGAGGATTGCAAATGGAGAGAGAACATTGTCTGGTATAATTCACTTCAGGCAAAGTCTGAAATCATGTAACTCTGTTAGAGAGACTTCATCATCAGTAAGTCTTACATTCATAGATACTCTCTACATGCTTTTCCATTCATAGTTTCAAATATTTTTCCCTCCTTATTGTCATGTTTTGAACATTAAGCTTATCTTGTCCTATTTTGTTGCAAAAAATCTTTAACTGATTTTCCTCCCTTTACACGTTGCAGGGATTGCTTCAAGAGCCATTAAGCCAACATTAGGCATCATTGATCCTTTACACACACTGTCTATGCCCGAACGAATAGTGGCCAACAGTGGCTTTGATGTGCTTTGGTGAGTTTTCTGCGTAGGCTGCTACTTCAATTGCAGTTTTGTATTTTTACTACAGTGATTGTAGAAAAAATGTATTCTGAGAGCAGAAAAGGCTGATCTTTTTTTCTCCATTTGCTGTTCTTACTAAGGTGAGCTCTGTCATACTTTCCTCTTACTTAGTTTCACTGCCTCCCTCAGAATGTATGGAAACAAATCCTGCATTTGCAGAAATCTGAATGTTTTTGCAGTGCACTGGAGAAGCTGTTTGCTTCCAGAGTAGTTGTTTTCAGGGAGGAGAGCCCAGGTGTCCCTTTTTAAGAGATCATGAAGATGATTAATCGCATTTCTAATAGCATTTATCATGTATTATGGACATGGCAGGGAATAGAGAACAAGAATTTTCTAACAAAAGTCAGGATTTGTCAATAAAAATTTGTAAAAGCTTGTGAGATGCTGGCAGGTCTTCACCCAGCTATGGTCATCTTTGGAACCAATCTCATCGTTTGCTTTTCACTTGGCACAAAATTTTCTTCATCTTAAACCTACAGCTTAACTGCACAAAATGCATTGACATTTCTATTTGGAGAGCCAGAACTTGCTTTGCTTCTGGGTGCTATGTATATTAAAGTAATAGATGTGTAATGAAACTGTGATTTCTCAGGCTTGGTGAAGGACCATGGACTGCAATGTCCATAATGGAAAAAAGACATTTGTTCATCAATGGAAATGGTTTGTCTGTAGTTTTGTTCATCCAAATGGAGCCGTGTAGGTGGTGCCCCTTCTTTATGTCATCAGATTCTTCAGTATCTGGGAGATGAGACTATTGGCAGTTCCACTTAGTTTAAATATCATACCCATAATTTTTTCAAGGTCAGTACTTTTAAAAGAAAAGTACCTTATGAAGCTTCCAGTGCTAAAGTCTCTTATAGTTCCTGTCCTACAGAAAGGAAATGCACTCATTGCACGTCCCCCTTCATTGAAAAACACTACAGGTGCCAGTGCATCCAACCAGGCTTTTAGCATGGTGTGAGCTGACAGAAAGGGACTGTGTTTAGATTGCCTTCTGTGTGTTTTTTGGAGAGGGAAGTACTCTGGAGATGCCTGCCCAGCATTCTTCCAGTTGTCTATGAGATTGTATTTCTTGTTGCAGCAACTGTTGAACACCAGAAATAAATAAGAACCTGCATTCAAAGGACAGCAGGGCAGTAAAATGGAGCTGTCCCCCTTAAATAATTAATTTCTTAATCTCTCTGCTAGCCATGCCCTGGAATCGTACACAGCTCTCCCCTACAACAAGCGCAGTCCCTGCCCTTCCAACCCCATCAGCCGCCCGGCCTACCAAGGCAGCAACCCCGTCAGTGATGTCTGGGCTCTCCACGCTCTGCGCATCGTCGCTAAATACTTGAAAAGGTAACACACCTAACAGCCATCTCCCATGCAGTATGGTCACTCTGCAGTGCCCTGAAAGGGATACTTACAAAAATGTAAATTTTAGGCTAGAATGAGGCAAGATGCAACATTAAGCTTTTGTTTTCTACCCTGGATTGTTCTTAAATTAAGCAAAATATTTTTCAAATAAAATTCAAAGTAAAATGGGGATTAGTAGTTTGTCTTGAGGAAGTGGCTTTTTAATGCCTCTGTGAATCTATTTTAGAAGTCCTCAGTTAAAGGTATTTCAAGCTGTTCAGTTAATATGGGAGCAGCATTTACATATTTTTTCAAGAATCTCCTTTCTATGATAGTATAAGAGATATATGTAACAAACTAAATACAATACTGCTGATGTTATCTCTGTGGCCTTCAGTGTAAATTAAGATACTTGCACATCCATCAAGAGGATAATGACATGCACTTATGAATGTGCAAAATTATGCATTTATTGCAAACCTGCTCATTCTTAGCAGACCTTCAGTTAAGAATAGGTATTGTCTTAGCTGGGAGTTGGTTTTGATCCCTGTCAATAAAGTTTTAGCCTATTTACAGCTTTTGCATACCATGTGCACTTCTATTAAAGATCAGTGAGGGGGTATTTTGTAAAAGACTTTTCACAATACCTAGCGTGTCAAAATAGTTGGTTTTTGTTCCTTTGGAATCTATTCATGAGACTTTTTCTCCATTCTGCCAAACTACACAAGAAGCCTGAGGCATAAGAGGGCAAGGCATCCTGTCTTCTTCCCACACAGGTGGTGGGGTCACTGCTTAAAGAGATGGTCAGAAAGCTGGAGTGATTCTGGAGCCAGACATAGAATTACCAAAGACCCTAAGTAGAATTTTTTAATTCACCACTGAGTGAATATGGTTACATTCACTCTATTTACTTGTTTTCACGAAAAGTGCAAGGAAGCTTGCCCTTCACCTAACCAGTATGATCTACTTAAGTGATCCAGATGCAGGATTGTTCTTTTACCAAAGTGTGACTTGGTTCCATTTCCACCATTTTTAGCTCAGCTTATCTTTAAGATTTTTTGTATATCTGTCCATAAAGAAGCCCACCTCCCTTCTCCCTCCTGAATCACCAATCTCTTTGAGATTTCATTGGTACCATTTGCCTCCATGGTGCACAGAGCCATCAGAAACCCTGAAGACCGTGAAGCAAGAGCCAACATGCACCTGGCAAGTGCTTTTGCTGGCATTGGCTTTGGCAATGCTGGTGTTCATCTCTGGTGAGTACAGAGAAATAGTAACCCCATCTGAGATCAGCTTCTAGCTAGTGTTTGTTTCAGACTGTCGAAGATGTTGCTGCCTTTGTAGCTGAATGTATGGTAAGGGATTGTAGCCCAGCCTGTGATGCTGAACGACCTGTGTGTTGTGACAAACTGATGGGCTCTTGGCATTTATGTGTATAAGGATTGTGTATTCTGGGTTGTGATACTCAAAACCAATCACGTGAGAATTACAAAACACAGCCTTCTTTACCTTCCTTGGTAGTAAAAACAAAAGTAAAAAAAGTCAATGATGTTTAAAATGTTAGATTTCATGCCAGCTGTTCCGCAGTGAGACAGCAATGATGTAATCTGGAGTTTTTCCTGAACTGATGCAATTATCTGTAAGTTTGTCTGTGGGATATGCAATCAGCAGGCTGAAATGAGCTGTAATTAATATTGCAAGGCAATATAGTTTCATTTGGATGAAAATCTCAAAGAAGCAAAGCCTAAGCCTGAATTGTGTGCATAAGTTATTAGCAGTCATCCTCTTCAGGGACCTTCCTTTCATTCCTTTTCTTTGAGGAAGTCTACTCTTTTAATTATACCTTAAAATTAAAGTTTATTTTTCTCAGGCAGTGTGAACATGTAGGTATGCAGATTATTGTATTTTTGGCATATCTGCATTACTTCAGGAACTGAATATCCTTCTGTCCAGTCAGTGAAGTAATATAACCTCACACTCACAAAGTAAGGAGGTACTGTTTTTTACAGCTAGGTCCCTGAGGTGCAGAGGGATGAGGGTTGTCTGTACCTAATATCCACACCATACCTGTCAATACCTTCTTAGTATCTGTACTGAAGAGACTTACATACTGAAAACTGACCACACAAGGGACTGAACACGAATTTTCCAAATACCGGGAGAGCTGCCCTAACCACTCTCTCTTTGCTCTCTGTTCCAGCCATGGAATGTCTTACCCTATTTCTGGATTGGTGAAAACTTATAAACCAAAGGATTATAATGTGGATCACTCTTTAGTGGTAAAACTTGTTTATTTTTGGGTTTTTATTATACATTTCAATTATCTGTTATCTGTCATTAATGAGCATTAAAGTCCGTTGAAATACAAGTACATGTCCTGTTGATATGTTTTATTCTTTTTTCTCTTTTTTTTTCTCAGCCACATGGCCTTTCTGTGGTGCTGACATCCCCAGCAGTGTTTGCTTTCACAGCACAGATACATCCTGAGCGGCATTTAGAAGCTGCAGAGATTCTGGGTAGGAATCTCCACGGGTACACTTCTCCTGTACAAATGGAAGTCTTTCCAAAATGACATTTTCAGGACTGAAAAAAGTGTGTGCAAGGAATTTTCATTGGTTGTTGGGAGGAGTTTAAGTTTAAAAAACAAGATTCTGGAGTTACATGTAATGCAAATTAGATAGAATAATACTGAATTTTGATATTGAATGATGTGATTAGAGGAGCAAGCTGGAGAAATCTGATTTTTGGCCAGAAAACTGGGCAGCTGAAATGAACTGGAGGTCTGTTAGAAATCAAACAAGTGTGGCTGTGATTGGCACAATTCTTGGTGCTTTATAGAGAGTAGTTACCATAAAGTGAACCAGTACTCAGGGGCATTTGTTAGCGAAAAGGAAGGATTTTGGCTAACAAATTCCCTGCAGTGACAATGAATTAGAACAGTGATATTCTGAATTACTCCTGCTCTTTTTCTGTGGCACACAACTGTGGGTTTTGGTCTTTCTAAGGGAGGCCTAAGCTTGTTTGTAGGTGTTGGAATTTCTCAGTGGCTGATGTCAAGGGAAAGCCTTTCTGGAGTAGCTCTTCTGTGGACACATATGTAATGGCTAAGAAGTAGATTAATGAACAAAATGGCCTTTTCTGCTATTTGGCAGAATAAAAGTGAATGCTGCAAACTGACAGCTCATTTTAAGGTTATTTTTTCATACAGTGCCTTGTTATGTGTGCAACCCATCACCAAAGGGTGTCCTAAGAGAAAGGATACCCCTTTATTGCACCCCCAGCAAGACTGTGTGCAATAAACCAGCTTCCAGTGATGTAATCTCAGAGCTGCTAGCAGTCTAGCTGTGACAGCATGGCTCTGCAGTGAGCTAATTTATGTCTCTCAGGTCAGGGGTTTTCTCTGCACTAGGTTCTGTGTCGTGGCTAAACTGCTGCTAATACCTATGCTGGCTAAGGAGCAGTCACAGTCACATGCACAGCAGTGCAGGGAGTGGAGAAAAAGTGGTTAGGCCAACTCTCCTGGTATTTGGGAAATTTGTGTTCAGTCCCTTGTATTGTCAGCCTTCTGTACGCAAGTCACAGCAATCCAGTCACATGTATGACTTGCTTGTGTAAGTAACCTGAAAGCATTGGGGATCTCAATAAAGAGTGGGATTTTTATATAGACAATGAAAATATCACAGCATTTTAAAGAGGATGTAAAACAACATGGGCAGAAAAACTACATTGGGTGAAAGTTCTGTTTATTTCATAAATGGTCTTTGAGGTTGTTCAGACTTCCTCTAAAGTATGCTGTCCTGCCTGTGGTCAAACCTAGTTGCAATCATATACTAAGCTAATAAATGTCTGTGTTCCTACAGCCATAACACACAACTAAAATTGGATGAAGAAAATGTGTCTGGATAACTGGTCAGCACAGCATACCAGAAAATTTCAGCTCTGGCTCTTGATTTTAAAACAAGTGACTGAAAAGCATTTCCTTTAGGTTTTGTGGTCTTAACTGCTGCCATAAATTCTGTCTCTAAAAGTTCTGTTAATTTTCTCAATAGAAATTTTAACTACATCATTGTGTGCCTTGCTGTAAAGGGACTCTACCAAACACGTCACGTGGCATTGAATTTATTAATTCCCATCGGGCGTGTTTACTTCTGAGTCCAGTCCAGAGTCCAACTGACTACAGTAGCTGATTCAAATCTGTCATGTTGCCAAATGCAATGACTAAGAATGTATTTTATGACAAGAAGTAGATTACTAAACAGTTATGTTGTGTGTGTGTATGTACAGCTGTGAATTTGGGTACAGAGAGAAAAAGCTTAACACCTTGCTGGGTGGATTCTTAAACAGTTGAAATAGGTGTGCATGTGGCCAGAAATGTTCTAAGTGCAGTCAAAGACTGATGTATCTGTTAGGTTGGATAAAAAGGAGTTACTAGAATTATAGCAATATTTTAAAACTGCCAATAACATTTTCTGCCATGTTTTACTCTCCTCCCCTTCCCTTTTACTTTACTATCTGAAGATAGTGGATTTATGTCCCAGTTACCCCTCCACAGCAAAACCCAGGATAAACTCAGACTTCATGGCATAGTCCCAATAGCATAAGACTTTGTAGAAGACCCTGTCATATCTTATTTATCAGTTTCTCCGAGACATTGTTTGCTACATTACTGCCAGTCTTAACTACCTGAAGATCTGATCTCTTCAAGTGAGCTTGTAGGTCTCCTGTTCACTTAACTCCCTTTGAATGTTACACTAAGCTGTGTGAGGATCTTGGAAGATATTTTTTCTGTAGCTATGTATTGCTCTTACTCATCTCTCAGTGTGGCACTTGGACCTAACATAGTTCTGGTGTAACATCATTGAGGTTACACAGAGAACCAATTTAGCTCGAGTTACTTTGAAAGAAATCATATGGAGGAACTTGGGTCTCCTGGCTGGACGTACTTTTATTATTACTTTTAAGTAAGTCCTGAACATTCATTGAAGAGGGGAACACAAGGTATTCTGTAAGAAATATTTGCAATCTTTCATTTTATATTGATGTTTTCATTACTGTTTAATAGATGTTTCAAAGAAAGCAGTTCCTCCTCTTCAGTTCTACAGTACCCTACACAAGTCAGCACATATTCAAACAGCAATAAATTTAGAATTTACTCAACCTCCTGAACACTGCTCTGCCGTCTCCTGCCTTTTTCAGCCTACATGCTGTAGTCCTCTCTGTGAACGTGTAATTGAACGGAACAGTCCTCTAGATGTCAGCAAACTCAAGGCCTTAAAATGAAGTTAGCATTTGGCACACTGTCCATACAAATAAATACCACTGACGTTCATGCGTTAGCTTCTTTCCTCCCAGCAGTTAGTCAGACTGAAAAGTGCTTCTCCCTGTAAGCACAGAGGGAAAGGAAGTTAACCTCATGTGGCAGTTAGTCTTTTTGGCAGCAGTTAACCTGCTTCTGATCTTGTTTTATTTCACCTTTCACGAACTATTCCAACTGTAACATGAAGACTGATTCCTCTTTTTGCTTCATGTTGCACTTAGGGCAGTGGCTGTTACATATGGATATGTATTCAGCTGATCTTATGATTAAATTAAGTCCAGGAAAGGCTTCCTCCTCTCTCTTCACCCTACAGTCAAGGCATTATGTCTTATTTTAGGAGCTGACATCCACACTGCCAGAATCAAAGATGCGGGGCTTATTTTGGCAGACACACTCCGGAAATTCCTATTTGATCTGAATGTTGATGATGGCTTAGCTGCAATTGGTTATTCCAAAGCAGACATCCCTGCATTAGTCAAAGGCACTCTGCCTCAGGTAAGACAGAGAGCAAAACAGTTTTTCTTGTGAAATAAAATAGAACAGATTTTGGCAAAAATAGAAGTGCTTCTTTTCAAGCAAGTTTTATTTCTATTCCTACATGAAAACTATTTGAATGGAGAAAATTATGGATAGTCAACTGTATTTTGTTTCACTCCACAGTTTAGGTTTTTCTTTTCAGTGGCATGGAGTGCATGCTGCAGTTTTCACATGGATTCAGAAAAAAAAGACAACGTGTTTGGTTTGGGGTTTTTTTTAATGTTACATTTTTTAAAAAGAGGATGTTTTTCATAGGCTTTTGATCTTTGTAGTAGATACTGCTTTTTCATGATTGCCTCTCTTAATTATGTATGCAGGTGGTCTATAGATAAAGCCTTAATACCAAGTGCTATCTGGTAAGAATGACCAAACTCACTTTGCATTGAACTTTCCATATTGAGAAGTTGCATTTTTCTTCGCAGATGGCTTTTTTGTTCCATTGACCCCCATGAGAATTTGAAATAAGGTCACCTGGGATGATATAAACTTGTAATAACCTTTATTGTTTCAGTGCTCACAAAGACACTGCAAAAAGTAACACACCACTCTTAAAGCAAACTCCAGTGTCTTCCTTGTAAAAAGACAGTTTGATTCAAATGCTATGGACCTAGTGTTTGTTCTCCACCAAGTTGCAAGGGAAATATATACTACAGAGAAAGTGAAAATTTTCTAGGCCAAGAGGTTATTCACTTTTTACAGCAGATAGTTGTTCTCATTCATAAATCTCAGAGCAACTTAGAACAGTTACATTAACAGTAAACATTAATATTCCTGTTTTATACCTGAGAAAGTGACACAAAGGTGCAACTATTTAGGATCATACACAACAGAGCAGTGGCAAAGCCAGGAAGAAAACCAAGGTCTTTGACTACCCATCAAGTAGGTTATACATGTACATTGTTATGGGGTATTTGGAGGTTCTGTTTTGATAAACATGTTTCTTTAAAACAATCATTGAATGCAAGCATTGCATAGCTGGGGGAGGGCCCTTCACCAAAAGATGTTGAAGGGTTTTTCTGTCATCTTATGGCATTGCTGATTAATTGTACTGTGTAAAATTAGATGACCTAATAGTTTCTCAACCCTTACCTTTTTGTATGAGATGTAACGTGATGAAAATGTATCAGTGTTCCTTAACAGTCTGTTAATAACCGCAGGGTTAGTCCATGCAGTTTATTTTGGTATAATTTTTTTCCTCTTCATCTTGCAGTGGGTTTGCTTTGTAATACGACAATGGCCCATTCACATCAGCAAAGCAATGTGGTGCAGTGGTGATAGCACTAAAAAGTTTGCAAAGTATATTCCATGCTCTGAAGTGCAGGCTGCAGGGAAAAAAGTAATCTGACTGTTGGGATTTGGGGTGGTAGCTCTGTTGGGGCAGAAATCTATGCTTGAAGTTAAAACAGAATTTTATTTTCCTTCCTAAGTGAGTCTGTTGAAATCGATCTTATTTACAGACAGCAGTGATTCTAGCAAAGCAGGTGCTGTCTCAAGGTTCAAGATGGCTGGCCCTGTGGTGGTGTTTGAGAGGACATGAGGGCACTGAAAATAAGAGATGGTGGAAGGGCTGTTCTCTGTCCACCCACCCCCTGCAGATGTCTCAGAGGCAGCTACAGTGGGGCTGAGCCAGGGATGAGTCTGGAGCTGCTCGGTTTGGCACAAGACCAGAACTGAGCACTGAGTCAGACTGAGGGAGCCAGGGCCTTGCTGTCTGGGCACCAGCAAATATCAGCAAGCTTGTGCAGGGGTAGTGCTGGTGCCTGTGTGTCGAAGCATACGGGAGGAGCATCTGTTTGCAACCTTCTGTCGATAGAGCTGGGAAGTGCTACAGTCTGTCAGTCTGTCAGGCTGGCTGTCTCCTGCCACCCGGTGTGATTTCACAGATAACTCTGGACATCTCAGTGCACAGACCTGCAAAACTGGCTTTGGCCCAGAGTGTCCTAATGTAAACCTGATGAATTTATGAATACTTGAGCACTGTGTTATTATGTTTCACATATTATGAGTTGAAAAAGCAGCACACTTTTGCCCTAGTGCTATTTGAATTTTCTATTTGATTTCAAAACTGCACAGAAGAATCTTAGCCTTCCCTTTGGTTGGATCTCTCTGTGTAGCAGCACTGGTCATGGATGGGGAAAGAGGTGCCATTTGATTGCTACTTATGCACCAGCAAATCTTCTTCTGTAAGTAAAATTATGCCCACAGAGCCACACTTTTCAGGCTCCTTGCAAGCCACGCTAACCATGATTATGAACTGTGAATACCTCACAGCTGACTTCCTCACCACACTATGTCACATTGATTTTGCAGTGTGGTGGCCTCACTTGCCTTGTAAACACATCCAGCCCTCCCACAGATCACATCCCGAGGGCTGGGGACTCGGTGTGGTGGCTGCAGCCAGGCGCTGTGGCACCACACTGGGCATTGGGTGTGCTCTGCTCCCCAAGGGCTCAGCTGAGCCTCTGCCCCAGCAGGGCGCTGCAGGAACCCCTTCCCCAGCATCCCACTCCATGCCTGAGGCAGGGACCTCGGCAAATGGTATCCACTGTCTCACATGTGAAAAAATGGGGGACACTTCAAAGCTGGAGGGCAGTATCTTCCACAAGGGAGTTGTTGAAACAGGTTGCAGCAGAAAGTCTTGCCAAAACACACTTCATCTAAAGATAATGTATTCCTAGCATAGGCCTGGCCTCTGTCTTTGCAGACATTTCTAACTCTCCCCAGTACTGCAATAAATGTTAAAATCACTGGTTGTTGAAAACATGAAAGTTCTAGTCATAGCCAGTATGAGTACAGTGATGTTAGGCCCTTTCAGCTGAATGCTTCTGCAGTAACTGGGTACCTACATTAATACAGCTCCTCATCCTCACTAGCACGGGGCTTTTCTGAATCACAACCCCTGCCTTTGTGGTTATTGTGTCAAGCAGAGGAGTGAAGCAAATGAACCTGAGTTTCATTTCAGTCAGTGAGGCTTTAGCACCTGAAAATTCTGTTGAATCAGTGTCCAAATGAAGACCAGCCACAACTACTTTGTATTCTGACTCCGAGGTGTGGGGCTGTTTATTAAGCAGTTTCATACTGTCCCTTGCTGTGTCTCTTTTTTGGAGTCTGACTTACAAGTGCTGTTTTTTCTCCCCATTTACAGCAGCTCTTGGGCCTTGAGAGATGTTGTATTTTGAAAGTCTTGGTCCCTAAAACTCTAACTCCTAGTTCAGTGCTGGCAAATAAATTTTAAAATGGACTATATTCCCAGGATAATGTCCTCCAGTGTACTGAAATCTCTGATGGAGAAGGCCCATGTTTGCAGTGCTTCACTCTGCAACTGAACAGCATTCTGATCTTGCTTCTGTGTATTTAATTATAGGAAATTTTAGTTAATTTATTCTTGAAAGTACTGTACAGTTGATGATGCTTCAACCTTAATTACTTGATTACTTCTTTGCAAAACCTTGTTTTTCTCTGTGAAGGATGTTACTACAGAAACACATAGTTCAGCTACTGTTTGATTAACTTTATTGGTATCTATTTATAATCCAGTTTTTCTTTAATCTTCCAGGAGAGAGTGACTAAACTATCACCACGTCCCCAAACAGAAGAAGACTTATCTGCTCTCTTTGAGGCTTCCATGAAACTTTATTAGCTTAAACATTTTGTTCTGGAAAGTGTGGTCTGTTCTAACACAGAAGTAGTTTCTCATAGATATGGGACTGATCTTGTTTAGAGCATGGAAGAATTTGGGTATCTTTGACTTCTGTTCCATTGTACACTGCCAAAAGGTCACGTAATGCCTCTTTAACCAAACAAAGTGCTTTGAAGTGAGGACTTGACTGTGGTTTCTTTCTTGCTCAGTAGTCAGTGGTATTGACTTGCATAAAAGTTGGAGCAGATTTTTTGCATTACTGAAAGCTTTTTTGTGCTTTAGAAGTGGTCAAAGGTGGAAAAATGTTTTAAGGGATATTTCAAACCATTTTGCAAATTACGCTTCTATTTAAATTATCCAGTATTTTGTTTTTAAAGTCATGCTAGTTAAGAAATAATGAAGGTCATTTTTAATTAGGGAGGGGAAGTCCACTGCAGAAAATGTCAGCTTACTGTATTATGTTCTGCTTTATCATCTTTTTACCATCTGACTTTGCTAAGAAGGCTACTGAACTGGGGCACTTTTTCATTGTTTGATTAAGAAAAATCTGCATGCTTTATAGCTGATTGGAAAAAGCTGCTTGAAAATTTGCTTTGGGTTAAAATTCTGATGTATATTGTCATATATTTATCTTTCCTTTTATAATCTCTGTCATATATTTATCTTTCCCTTTATGATCTATATGAGGTGTTCATCAGAGGAGCAAAACCAGAGTAAAGCATGGTCACATACTCAACAGGAACCATATAACAGCAAGACAGCATCCATCATGGTCATTCGGTCTCTCTGGAGGCAACATCTCCCTTTTCCTGCTGTGTTCTGTGGAAGGAAGCTCTCAACTGTATCTTGCTTTGCTATGAATCAGTTGCTTCTGCTGAGCTGCTGCAGGTGCAGTCCCTCAGAGTGCAGCCACCAGCTTAAGGAAGTGGCTGTGTGCTGTGGTTCAATATTTAAAAGTGGTGGTGAAGCATTTGGCTGCACATTGCCCCATGGGGAGCACTGGTTAAATGTGGGGATAAGCGTGCACCTTCTGAGCAGTTAACCAGCTGGTTGACTGTCAACTGAGAAAGGGAAGTGGAGAAGGGAGAAAGGAAACTAAAATTTTAATACTATTTTCCTTTATTTAAAAAGTTCACATGGTTGTGTATACAGATCATTTAAATCAGATTCTGCTTCAAGTTGGACTCTTTCAGCATCTGATTCATGCAGCTACCATAGCACAAGACAAATGAGAGAAGAACCCCGTGACTTCTGGCATACATATTTCTTTCTGCTGTGGAGGGAGCACTTTTCTGTCACCCTGTTGAAGTAGAAGGCTCTATGCTTACACCTTTGCATTTATGTGTTTGTCTGATCAAACTGATGCTGATATTGATATTGGACCTGTTTCAGTGCTGTTTAGATAGGTGGATGGATACTGGATGAAGAGTGGTTGTTATTGGCATCAGAACCGGTTTGGTGGCCATAGGACTGCACTGCCACTGTGTGATACACATGTGATTTCCATGTCCTTCTGAATCTTTCCCTCTGCTGAAGTTGCACACAAGTACCTCTGTCATGAAGGCTGATGTTGTAATAGCAAGGGATTCACTTTTTTATATCGTGCAAAGCTGCCATGTTTGGGAAAAAACACAATTTTTTGTCAAAACCTTTTGTCAAACCCTGTTGTTCAAAGTCAGGCTGGATGGGGGTCTGAACAACCCAGTCTAGTGAAAAGGGTTCCTGCCCGTGGCAGGGAGGTTAGAACTAGATGATCTGTAGGATCCCTTCCAGCCCAAACCATTCTGCGGTTCTATATAAACTTTTGGCCTGTTTAGGCTTTCCACTCCTGTCTTTCTCCAGTCTGTGGTAGCAGTACAGATTCATGAAGAGACAATCTTTTTGTCCAGGAGCCTAATTCATGGCAGTCATGCTGTGTTTGGGGGCAATACACTTTCTGGGGAAATGAGCAGCATGTGATTTCATCACTGCAGCAGAGCACTTAGATGGGCTAGTTAGGGAGGTAGGATAACTTCTTCCAGCATGCTTTTTATCTGCCTTTTATGCCAGTATGGCAGTAACTGTCAGGCTGCATTTTCAACTGACAGAACCTCACACTTAACTTCCTATACCAGGTGACTTGCAGCTCCTGATGGTTTTTAAAACAAACCTCATACCCCCTTCAATACCTGTGTTTTACAGATGAGGCAAAGGGGTTTATGTAATATCTAACATAAGCAGATGGTCCTGTAAGAAGGGTCGTTTCTCTTTTCCACACCCCTTTGGCAGTATCAAGGTCTTCAACTGGCTTAAATTGGTTGTGAAATCTCTCTCATGGACATCAGTCTCCACTGCCAATTATTAGTTACTAGTAGAGATTTTCTGAGGAAAAATCAAGGGAGCTCAAGTTGCCCCAGCATCCTGTCTTTCAAACAGAGATAATGTGACAGGGTATCACATCCTAGCTCCTGGGCAGCAGTAGTTTTATTCACAGCTGAAGAGCTATGTGGGGTTTTTCATGTATTATCTTGCTAAATTACTTTGTACTGGTATTTCTGTGAGGAGCTGGGCTAACACTGTAATTGTGAGTGCCCAGTGGTGGTTGGGCATGTGTGTGAAATCTGGGAGGCTTGTTCTCGTGGCTCCTGTTACTGCTCTGTTACTCAAACCCTCTGTGATGGATCTGTTACTTTAGATGATGCTGAAATGCAAATAACAAAAATAAAACTAAGCATGTCTGAAAGTGTTTGAGAGCAGCATTTAACTCTGTATTCTCTGAGCTCTGTGCAGGTAAACACAACCCAAAACCTGGCCCATGTGATTACTCACTCAGTCCGTCTACATTGATTAGATTAGCTTTGGGGAGCAAGTATGAACAAGTGCTTATGTAGTGCTGGTGAAAATAGTTTACCAGCAGGTATAGTTTTATCTGGAGTACCTAATGAAAAACCCACTCACTTCACAAGGCAGAGCCTGCAGGATTGCTGCTTGGGATTTATAGATATGAGAGCTGCTGGCACAGTGGTTTGTCCATCCCCTCATTTAACTTCCCTCCTCCCATACCAGTGCTGATTTTCTCAGCAATTAAAAAGAGAATGAAGTAAAAAATACGTAAATAACATGCCTAAATCTTAAAAAAAACTCTCACCATCATCTTGTGTGAATAAACTTGGAAGAAACTACAGGTAGGGTAGTGTGTATGCTCATTCCTGTTGCACTGTCTTGTACCATTGCTGTCATCTTCTGTCTTGTGGTTGGCTTTCCATCTCCTCAAGACCTGAAAAAATGGATGAGAAAGAGCAATGGTTAAGGGACACAGCCAAGCTCTGTCTAGGCCCTTTCCATAACCCCTGAGTAAATCTGCTTAAGCATCACTGTGCTCCAGGACACGTGCAGTGTGCCTTGGATTCCACAGTTTCAACTGAATCAATCCATTGCTGCATTAAGCGTGTCTGTGCCGAGGGGACAAGGGCTACCGGATGCAGTGCAGCAGAAGGCCTAAAGGTAGGGTCTCCATTTTTCCTCACACCATCCCTGCATGCTTCCTAAATAAAAATGAACTTAATTTAGATCCAAGCACCAGCTAGTGAATGCAGAAAGTGATGCCACCATTTTTGTGATGTCTCCAGCAACTGTAGCTCACACAGCATTGCACAAGCTGCTTGTCTGCTCCAGTGTCAGCCCTGAGCAGTGAGGAGAGGGTCTTCCACACCTACCCATCCCTGCTAATCCTACCTCAAGATCTGATTTAATCTTTGGCATACTGCCCAGCCACCTGTAGAAGAAGAGGTTCCTCTGAGCAGTGGTGTGGCAAGAGTGTCAGTGACCAAATTTGCAGAGGTCTCAGCTCTCTTTGCACATGCATAGTTTTCAACCTTTCTGTTTACTGCTTTGTACATATGAGAAATCACACAGGGTCAGTTTGTCATAAAATGTTTAGTGCATCATTTTTAGGTATAGTGGTCCGTGAGAATAAGCAGAAGCTTCTCCTGTTTGCTCTGAATTTCTCAATGAAAGTGAGACCAAAAAAAAGCCCCACACCTGGGTTATCATTAGGAAGGCTACAGTTCCCTTAGATGCAACATTTCTGAATGCAGTTTTATACTTTGCCAGTTCTAGTTTTCCATTAGCCCACTAAAATGCCATTCAGTTTCTTTTTTTTCCCCATAGTACTGAAAAAGCTGCCGTGGCCATGAGTGAGTTGGTAGAAAATATTGTAAGGCCAAAAAAATAAGAGGAAGCACTATCTGACACAGCTCAATGGAATGTTAATCAGGTTCTTAAGTAAACTGCTTTCCTAGTAATAGGAGAGGGGGATAAAAAAAATACTTTCAGTCTTTGGTTTCTATTGAAAAATTACATGTACTCCATTTTCAGAGAGCTCTAAGTACAACAAATGACAGCAGATATTTTCCTTATTTCTCTAAACATGAGAATTAAAGGGAAAAATTAATTTACATCTATGTGGTGGTATAGTTAAGTAAAATCAGAGGAAATGTGACTTGTGTCCTTTGGAGATAATTCACATGTTAATTCATGTCACCCTGCAGAGCCACACAGCTTGGTTCCTTGGCCACAAGCACTGGCAGCACACACACCACCAAAATCAACTGAGCAGCAAAGGAATATTGGTTGTGCCAACACTGTAGTCTGAGCTCCCATTAAATGTTTAATTTAATCTAGTATATCTCATAGCCCAAACTGGTTTATTGATGGGGAACTTTGTGTTCCTTGACTTGCAGTGACTTTGACCTACTTTAACAGTGCATTTGTGCTTTTTCTGGGGTGCTCTGGGTGTTTGACCATATAGCCTTAAATTAGCAAGTTGACATTGAAATGCTGATTTACACCTGCAGTCAAATGGATAACACATGTTAAAGACTGATTGTCAGCAGCTCCAATAAGTTATTGCTTCATTCCCTGGCATTGTTGCTTGTCTTTGTGGGATTTAAGGACAACATTGTGTGGCATTATTGTTACGGCTATGGACACAGCTGTGGGGCTGACACTGTGTATGGTCTGTCATTTATCTAAAAGCTGACATCACTTTCAAAAAATTACTCTGAAAGTTTGGATGTTTAAGTGTTGCTGTATATTTTAAGACAACATTGAGAATAAAAAAGCCTTTTTGCTGGCATTAAAAAAACCACAGTTAACATTGAATAACTTGCTCTTCTGACCTTTTCACCTTAAGGAAGATTAATGGTGGTTTAGATCAGAACATCCCCCCTGATCAGGGTCTGAATGCTTCAGGGATTCAGACAGACAAAGAAAGTCATTTCACCTCTAGGTTACCAGCACAGACCTATGGTGTCTCACTATTGACCACCAGATGATTGCTCAGTAGTTTATCTGCAAGAGTTGGTGGTCGTAATCCATTTTCCAATGGACAGGTCTCTGCCTCATGAAAGCTGTCACCATGTGCTTATCCAAGCAGCGAAACATGAACATAACATGAACAGCCTGAATTACATTTGTCTTGCACTACTAAAATCTCAGCGCCTCTGTGTTTCTCTGGATCAGTCCCTCTCCAGGAAGGGTTGAAGACGTGCCTGTGCTGTGCTGTGAGCAGTGGCACCTCTGTGTTCCCTTCTGGAGGGCTGCAGCCTTTACTCCTGCCTCTGGAGCACACAGGCCTCATTCAGGCACACTCACAGTGGCACCACTTGCATTTAGGACATCCTGGAATGTCGTATCCCACAGCCTTCATGTAGCTATCTCCCAAGTTTAGTTCTTGGTGTGGTCAAGCTGGTGTACTTCATACCTTCTGTACTTGTATTTTAAATGAAAGACCTGAAGTTAGGACTCCTCAGTTGATAAAACTGAGCACAGAGCTGGCGGGCAGGTTCTGATAGTAAAGTAACTGTTTCTGACTTCTTGTGTCAGAAATTATAATGTCACCAGCCGTAAAGCCCAATTCGGGGACCTACCCAACAGAGCTGATCTAAAAACGCCAACGTGTCAAACAAAGGCAGTACAGGGTTGGCTGATGGGCGCTCAAGGTCTGAGCGTGTCCTTCACCAGGACATCTGCAGGCACACAGCAAGCCAGGCACTGGGAAAGACTGGTGTGTGTGCAGACATATGAGTGCAGCTGTTCACAGCCGAGGTGTTGAGCCTGAGTATATAACATGGTCACATGTTACAGAGAGAAAAAGTTGGAGTGCTAGGTTCTAGGAGTCTAGGAGCTGAGAGGAGACAGAAACATCAGACTTCAGGGGGACAGCTGAGATGAGAATAATGCATTTTTAAAATATTGTAAAAACCTGGAGGATGAAGAATCTAGAGTTATGAAGTTCTCAAGGAGAATGTGCCATGTCCATGGCAAGGCCCACAAAAACTCTTTCCTGTTCCCTTTTGGGGTTTTTTTCTCCCAGGGTTCGCTCTGTACTTTCCTAGTAGTGGACTGAATAGATTACAAGTAGAACTGAATTAATAAAGGCAAATGCTTAAGTGTAAAGGCTAACAGGACAGATGAAAAGGACAAGTAAAGATCATCAGTTCTGCGAAAATCAGAGATCTCAGAGGCTACTGCGTGACTTGTAAAGTACTGACCTCTATGTAGCTTATAAGCTTGAAAATCCTCTCCTATGTATTGGCAGCATTAATTCCTCTTGTTATCTGAGGTGATCTACTTTAATCAGATTCCTACAAACAAGTCAAGTACTTACAGCACAAGATCTTTGACACCACAACTGGCAGCGACAGTGGAGAAGACAAAGACCGAACCAGCAGGAAGATCAGATAAATCACCTCATCTCAGCAAAAACTGTTTTAGGATAATTGGCGTCAGACTCTTACCTGTATGCTCTTTGGTCATTTGACATACTGGTTGCACAAAAGATACCTCAAAATAATCACATTTCAAAGATACAGCAATTTTGAAGCCTCCTCACTGCCATCTCCTGTGCTACCTTGCTTCTTCCCACAGGCCGCATAACTCAAATCTGGATCAAAAGGGGACCCATAAATTTGATCCTGCTTTTGTGTCTTTAGTGCAACTTCTACGTCCGATTTTCTAAGTTGCTAGTCCCATGGTCCCTGAGTCCAAATAATGATGGTCCTTGTTTTAAATTTAATCTCATTTTCACAGAGCTTAAGCCAGAGGAGTCAATGCCATCTGATACCCTCCGAAGACCTTTCATCCCCACAGAGCACGTGTGTTGCATGTGGCAAAAGGAGCTTGATGGCTGTGTGAGGACATACTAGAGATGTGTAAAGTGACAGTTCAGGTTGCCATATTCTTTGGACTTATCCATTGGAGAAATCCTAAGTATTTTGTGCCTGGTTATCCAAGAGTAGATTTTACTGCATATGGTGTGAGACTCAGTAAGCAGTTGCTGCAAGAGGGCTACCACTGCCTAAATCCAGGAACCCCAGGACAAGCTTTGATTAAGGTGCTTGTTTGCCCAAAAATGGTTATGTTTATAGCGGGAGCCAATAGTCAAAATAATCTTAAAATGTTTTAAAGGAAATATTTGAGAGTGAAAAAACCCTATCTAGAAATCATTGTGCTGTATCAGGGGAATAAAGACCTCACTGATCAATTAGCTTGAAAAATTAATAAATCAAGGACAAATGTAGTTAGAGATTAACATCTTAATCAGCTATTGTTGTCACAGCCCAGTTTGGACATATTGCTCCTTTGTTGACATTTTTAATGCTTTCTGTGGATTACTAGTACATGACCAGTATATGAAAGCTTGTTAAGCCTCCACGTGCTCAACCTGGCCCTAGATTTAATACTGGCTTAGTGCAATCCCTGCTGTTGGCACGAGCTCTGCGGGACTGGAACCTTTGGCGCTGGGCATTGTGTTTCTACCTAATCATCATATGGACTTACTCAAGTGTGTTTTACAGGCTTAGGGCAAATTTGTGAATGCCCAATTATCTATGTGTAACTTTTATAAGAGAAGCCAAGCAGGGCTTTTTCTTTTCTTTTTTCTCCTTTTTTTTTCTCCCCCAGAATTCTGCAATATCTTTCTTTTACTAGTGGGGAGGTGCTTTCAGCCTGGCTTCCAGGTCTGGCTGGTATTTCCTTTCCTGATTAGCAGAGAAGCCTATGCACTCATCTTTTCAAACTGCACAGCTCTAGTATCTCTCTCTCCTGGTTCCCTGTAGAAAATTTAAAGTTCAAAATGTTTTTTGAACGCCTCAATCTTATTCCCATTTAGGACAAGTCTGTTACAGCAGCTTCTAGACAGATGCAAATTCATGTTGCGTTCGAAAATTTTTCACTTATTCACAGACCTTTAAGCCATGTGGTGCTACTTCAATTTTGAGCTAGTTTTGCTGTCTGCTAAGAGCATGAGGTGAAGTTACTGATAGTGTATCTGTCTCTCTATTCCTTTCATTTGGAGAAAAATATCAGATTATGTACAAAAAACTCACTTTATAGTTTGCTTTTTTGGTTGGTTTTCCTTTTCAGTTATTTGCATTTGTAATTCTGTGGCCCTAAACCAAAACAAAGTGATTTTCCATCCGCAAAAAGTGCTGCTGGCATTGCATCATGCAGCAGTGGTTTAGAGTAGATGCCTGCAGTATGCATGTGCAGTTTTATCCCATCTTATTTTTAAATGGTTATCTGCACATCCCTCTGGTTCCCAATCCTATTCCAAAAATACCTGGGGTTTATCCTTATCATATTGCCCAGCTAACAGTAAGAAATAAGCTCAAGTGGCTCAGTATGGATTAGGTTTGCCTCTTATGCAACAAGGTACAAGATCCAGGGAGAAGCCAGACACCTGCCTTGGGAAGAGCTCTGTCCTCTGTGGGCCAGGGAATCCCTTGGTAATACCCCTTGCATATATTGAGAGAACCAGGTTGCTTCCCACCAACTTCACTGGAAGAATATTGCACTGAAAATGGATTCATTTGTTCACAGAGGCCAGGATAAATAAGGTCAAGAGGTTTCTGATACTTCTCTTAAATAACTCAAAGTTTTAATTACAATTTTTGTAACCATTTTTTTTTTTTTATTCCTTTCAAGTTTACCAGCTCTGGCATACTTGGTAAACAGGACAAGTATCTACACTAGTTTCTTCCAAATATGTCCTAACAGATTCAATCTTTGGAAAAAGCACCCTTGCCACCTCCCCGGAGGGACATTTCACCAGTTTGTGGGATTTTCTGCCATTTTTACAAGACTTGCTGAGACTTCTGCTGTTTTCAACAGGTTTTTTTTTCCTTTCAGCCTCAGCAAACATTTCTTCTTCCCCACCTTTCCCTCCTTCTACCCACATGCCCAAGAATCAAATACCTTTCCTGTCCCAGACCTGCAGATAAGGTTAGATGGGTCTTTGGTCAGACAGCATGTGTCTGTTCTAATGTCCTGAGTTCTCCTCCTCCTTCTCCACTTCCTCCTCCTGCACCTCCTCCTCCTTCTAAGTTGTCCCCGATCACCTTTGGAAACCTTGTTCTGGCACCAGGAAATGTTTTGATCCTTTATTATCAACACCAAGAGTGGGTATTTGGCAAACTGCTATATCACAGCCCACAGCGAGGAATTTGGATTCCACATGTTCACTTGGGAGTCTTCAGTTACCCCAGTGCGAAAACTTCTTTGGGTCTTCTCATGGCTGCAGTGGCTCCAGGTCAATTAAGTTAATATCTTATTCCTCACTTTAGCAGAGAAGAAAAAATTTGAGACCGGTTTCTAGACATTTTATGTAGTTTGGGGAACAAAAAGATGATTCACAGAGTCAAAAACTGTTTGGTTTTCTGCTCCTACCACAGACTGGACTCTTGCTAGGTGAATAGGGAGCTGGAGGGAGATACCACATGAGATTGTCTGATGTGGGTGGCTCTGCCTATTCCTAGGCTGGACATTGTGAAGAGTTTCTCCTCCAAGTCAAAATTACTGCCTAGTATTCTTCATCAGGTAGCATGCAGTCAAGCTTTGCAGTGCACTTCCTTGTCAGGTATAATTACACCTATTTCACAGCTAAACCGAACATTGGACATTTGTCCAAAATATCTCCCAGACAGGTAGAAAAAAGTAGCCCAGTACGTGCAGTCCTTCTCTTGAAGCCACCTTAAGAGTTCATGCAAAACGCTGAGCATTCATTGTACTCAACTACTCTGCAAGATCAGGACAAACTGAAGAAGTAAACTCCTTTTCATGAACAGGAGAGAATTCATTCCCAGATGAGCATCCCAGATGAGACATATTATATCTGTCTTCCCGAGCCCTATTTTTCTGTCTGAAAGTGGTGTGAGTGCCTTTCATCAGCTCTCTGTACAGTGATTTGTCCACAGAGCATCCTGTGCCTTGCAAAGGTGTGTCCAAAGCCTACCTGCCATGTAACACAGTGAATGCCAGCTGGTAACCAGCTCTAGAGTCTCACTTCAGCTTTGACATCCCACCAACCCTCAAAGGATGGAGCACCCAATACTTGTTCTAATGTTAAACCCCATCTATGATTTGAAAATATCTGTAGGTCACACCTAGAATTAGGAAAACAATGACTTAGGTCCAAAAGTGCCCCTCTTCTCATAGGACTCTGGCTATCTGAAGGTGAAATAAAGGGTGGGTTAGATTTGTTATAGCTTTTTTTTTTTTTTAATCGACTATTCAGTGTTGGTCTTCATTATTTTTTTTTTTATCCTTTTGAAAGCTTTTAAAGCCTCCTGCATAACTGCCTCTGCCCCATTCAGTGCTCAATGGATAGTGCTCTGATCTTTTTCTCGGTGGGTAATGGATTTGGGTTGATTGCTTGACACAGGGACAATAGGGAGGTAAACAATTGCCTTCGCACCCGTGCAGCTCCCCATCTGTTGAGTGTGTGCGCCTTCAGAGGCAGCCGGGCAGGGACAGATGAACACGCCAGCCGAGCCTGATGTTAATGACATCAGTCATACAAGCAGAACATGTGGCGCAATAAATCAAAAACTAATTGAACTTTTGGTTGATTATATTGCCGTCCCACTGCCTGTTTCCAGCACGGCACGGTTTCCTGGGACAATGCCCCTGGCCCCGCAAAGGCTTTGCTGCCCCTGGACAGCAGGAGCCTGCCCTGGGAGGTGACAAGTGACAACAGCTTCTCTTTGCTCACTACTTTCTTGAAACAGTGACACCTTCCGCTCAACCAAAATGCTTCCAGGCTCAGGATGTCTATTTGACCAATATTTATTATTTCAAATAAGAAACGTTCATCAATATGACAGTGACAGCCCATGTTCACTGGCACTTTCCATCTGGGACTGTTGGTGGCAGACATCTATTGGAGAACACAGCAGTTGTTTTTTGTGTTAATTAGACACACACACGGTAGTAATGAAGGCTATTCATTAGACTGATATAATTTAATATCATTATTCACACTTGAAAGTGCTCCAGCTACATCAGTTTCTGGAGCCTGCAAGCCAAAATTTTCTGTCTTGGGTGTCCATGGCAGCGTCAAGTCACCAGAAGCTGAGGGGGCTGATATTCATAGGGGTGGAAAGGAACAATTTCTGATGGGAGTATTAAGAAATGAAAAGCTTTGGTAAGAAGACCTTTTATTGAAGTGTATAAATATGGGATTAGACCCCAGAGCCATCAAGTCAGGAACCCATCTATAACTGAGCCACCCTCTCTCTCTTTGCAATCATAGAAGTGTAGGGGGCATGGAGATCTATGCACATCTGCCTTTCTTAGACATCTGCTTTTGAAATTTTACTTTGGAATGCCCAGGATTCCAGTATTTGTTTATGAAATGAAAAGGTAAAGCACCAAATGCTTTTCTTAATATGCCTAGAATCATCTCCTTGTTATATGTAAGGAGCAAATTTTTATGGTAAATGTGTTAAAGTACACACTTAACCTGACTTATTTCAAAAATACCTGTGTACTTCCATAAATATTTGTTTGATTAGACTTTAATTATTAGCTATTTATTGCAGAGGATTCTCCACACTGGCAAAAGGAAATGTAAAATAAAATGCTCCTATCTGAGTAGAGGCTTAAGTGAGAGCTAAATTAAATCTTTGTGTTAATATTATTCATAGAAAGGCAGATGGGAGCAGAAAATGTTGCAATGAAGAATATGGAATGAGATGAGATCACAGCATCAGTCTGTTCTTTGTAGATCTGGACAATGATCACAGAGCCAGATTGGATTAGTGAAACCTATTTACCAGAAGTTCAGAGCGGCTGCATGAAGCTGAAAGGCAGTCAGTAGAGAGAGGTGGAAAATGCACCAGATTTACAGCTGCAGCGATGAAAATTTAGAAGTTTTCACCACTGTGATTTCTTCCAAATGTGAGTACATCAAAATCTAACAGCTGCTGCAGTGCTGTCTTTTAGAGGGATGGGATGTTTAGCAACGGGGAAATGTTTGAAGTGAGCAGCTCATCTGTGCTGCCGTGCCGTGCTCTGCCTGCAGCCCAGCACTCGCTGCTGCTTTCTCGAGCTAATCCATGCAGATGCTTCAATATTGTGGCTCTGTAAAATCTTTGCTCTGGCAAAATTGGGAGATCTGGAATCAGTGCTGCTATACCTATGAGGTAACTGCTAAAGTGACAGCTTGCAACTGTGTGGCTTTTCTGTGTAATAGAAAAGAGAATGAAGTTCTGCAAGCAGTTAGAAGTGGATGAAGTGCCTTAATGTTGAATTTAAGTCTGCTGGCTCAATAAGTGGAACATTTCCAAAGCCATGCCCTGGAAATGAATGCATGATTAACATTAATTGCTTCTAATAAAGGGTAAGAACCGGACAAAGCCCAGCCTGCATTTGATTGAACAAATTAGTTTAAACTCAATGGCTGCATATTTCAGCAACAAGAAAGTGGGGGAAAGCAGGGAAAACAAATCGTGGGGCCAGATCAGATCTTTACTTACAAGCTGTGAGCATGAGCTCTCAGCTGCTTAATTTTAGAATATAAGTGGAAATGACAAAGTGAACCATCACTGTAATTGTATGTGCTGCCTGAAAGCTGGGCTGTACATACAAACATCCTTTTGCAGGCAAATCCACATACACCATCTGCAAGGATTCGTTCTTCTCTCCCTTCTCCAACTCTCTGCAGAAATTCGTGTTTGCAGGGACAGCTCACAGCCCCACTGTTTGCATTGCTGCCATTGTATTCCCACGCAAGTGGGTCACTTCTGGCTACCTCTGTGATTCACCCTTCTTTCAATGCCTATTCAAGTAATTGCATGTTTGCTGGTGCTGCGACTTCCCTTTCATGCCTTGCCTTTCTTCAGGCCCTGTTAGCTTTTTGCCACTCGTTCTGGTGGACGACAGGCAGTGAGTTGGACCGTGGATCGTATGTACTTTGAAAGTAGGCAAATTTATTACTGTTAGGCACATTTAGGTGTTATTTCTTGTGCACCAGCCTGGGTAGCAGCTATGACAGCACAACAGCTCTTCTTTCTGGTAGAAATCTCTAAAAACTGTACTCCTTACACTGTGTGACAAAATACCTAAAATATCAGAAAGACAAAAATATAATTCCTTGCATCACTAAACTTTTCTGCACTTGAGTGTTTTGCTTATGAGCAATTAGTTTACTCCTCACACAATGAAATTCCAGAAGTAAAGGTGATTGAAGCAGCTTCAAAACCAGCTTAAAGCATACTCCTAGGTTTAAAAAAATCCAAGCCACCTTCATTATGTTTGTCTGGCTTTCATCCCACACTCATTACGGTTTAAAATATAAAATGTGTCCTGCAGGAGAAGACAGTAAAGATCCCTGAGGATATCACACCGTGCAGAACAGACCGTAATTGTGCTGACAGCTTAGCGCACTCTAGGCAGGCAGATAACTTACTTGTGACAAGTTCAGTGTGGAAGTGCCCTGTGCTGCAATGGGCTGCTCACAGGGACCTTCCCACGTTCCTGTCCTGTTTCACTGGAGGCACAGCACAGGCCAGAACTTTCTCTCTGGTGGCGTCCTAATGCTCAGTACTTATAGCCTCACTGGGGTGTGGAGGGTTGGTTGTTAGACATACACACGCTGTCTATGAAGAGTGACTTTGGTCTCACTGCCAGCTCTGCTTGCACTGGAACCCTGGAAAGCCCAGTCACTTGTTATTCCTGCCATTTGAGGAGAGGAGTTTAGCTGCAGTAACAGCAGCCTTGGATGACCTCCAGCTGCTTACAGAGCTCCAAAATTTTGCAAACAGTAATACATAGTGGCAATAAGCACTGCTATGTAAATGTATGCCAACAACGTAAAGGAAAGCTCACCTGGGGAGTAGGAGTCACCCATCATCCTATAACAAACCTTCCTGGCTCTTCAAAGCCTTTGGATTATACATGAAGCCTGAATAGGAAACGCTCATTCACGTGCCTTGCCCCCAGGGTCAGCCTTTAGAGTTGTAGTTAATTCTCCACATTTGGCAGCTTTCTGCAAGCCTGTTTCTGTCACTGGCAGCTAAATCCTGTAGCTCCAGTAGCCTGAACTCAAGGCAGGGTAAGATATGATGAGCAGGAGACCTGGGAGTATCACAGAATCTTTCAGACCAGTTTCAATCTAACTCAGACAGGAGTTTAAAAAGCCTTCATTTGGTCCAGTGAAACCATCACCCAAAACCAATCTCTTCAGTCCAGACAAAAACTTGGCTTATGGGGCTGGCATCCTCTGTGTCTATTGGCTAGTGGTTCTATGATTTTGGTGTCTTTGTGGGCCTAAGAAATAAAATTGAGAAACAGATTTAAGCAAAATGTCCCAAGCTAAAGAACAGAATGGGTCATTTTGAGGATTGAAAAAGAAATTATTAGGCTTAGTGTAAATGTTATGCTTTGGACATCATGCAGTAAAAGTGAAATAGTGTCATAAGGGAGGTTGAGCTCATTGATAAAGTCCCTAATGAGCTAAAATCATAATAATCTCCAAGTTAATGTATACACTACTCATTTCCTACTGAAATATTGGCAGGTGGGAGGCCAGATCAAAACTGAGAAAGGAGAAGGCATGTTCCTCCTGGAAACCTATGGGAGAGGTGCAGAATCTCGGGATAGGCTGCTGCCCATGTCCACATGTATTGTGTAGCTAAAGCATGGTCACTGCAATGACATCATAAAGGACTTTCTTTTGGATTGTTTCAGCTGGAATCTTGCTTAGACCGTTTCTTCTTCCTCCTTTCCCCACTGTGCCCCCAGTGTATTCTTATGGAGAACTTTTAGAGGCACATGTCCATCTCCACAGCATCCTGACCATGTTCCTATTCCTCTTTTTGCAGCATGTAGTCCTGCCCGAAGACGAGCCAAAACTACGCAGCACGTCCTAACGAAAAGTGTAAGAAAAATCTCCTTTCCTCTCCCTATTTTTCTTAAATTTTAGTTGGCTATGCTTACCCTTAAAAGTGTTCTGGGTAAACAGGAAGCAGCTCTTTCAGGGTAAAGAAGTGCATCAGTGTCTGATGCAGGGAATGGCCTGGGAAACAGAAAGAGGAGTTTCTGTAAAGCTGCAGTTTATTTACACAAGTGCTTTGAAACACAAAATATACAGTCTTGCCAGACAGAGCCACTCAAAATTAACATAGTGGCTTATCAACACGGGGCATCTGAGAAAATCACAGACTTAATTCTTGTCCATAGAGCCTTCACAATAATTCCAGAGAGACATGCGGGAATGAAAAGTAAGCAAATCACATCAATATATATACATGTTAATCAAGTAGCCAGTGTGCTAGGGAATTTGGGAGACAAACACCAAGCAATGAACTGTAACTTCGACCCTGAAGGTTGGCACTGAGAGATCCAGGGAGGATGTTTATCCCTTGGTCCCAGCCGTGCTCACCTGTCCTTGCCTCAGTCCCAGTGCAGAGGGCACAGAGGAAGCTTTAGCCACTCCCTGCAGACAAGGTACACCCCAAATTAAAATAACTGAATATTTTTCATGCTCTGAGTAAATGTCTTGCAAGTTTGGGTGCTTTCAGACATGGGTGTGAGGTTTCTTGTCTTCAGAGACAGTTTTCCCTCCTTAAATCCACTTGACCCATTCACAACCCCTTCCACAATCCTTTTAGCTGATTTGCAGGAATGGCAGTCTCTTCTGCATGTCAAAGCACTTTTTACAAGTTGGAGACTCTTCTGCTAAAGCAGTTCTTCTCACCACGGACTTGTCTCTTCTCTAGCACTTTGTTTCAGTATTTTGCTCCATGGCCTTTACTTTTTCCATGCCATTTCCTACTTCCCAGCTCCATCCTTATTTTTAGAGAGCCTTTTCCTTGTACTCCTGATTCCCTGATCTCCCCACAGAACTGTAGGTCTTCCCGCTTACCACACTTACCTGTGAACTGGAAAAAACCTCACCGCATTCACTCCTATTCCCTCTTTCGGTTATTAAAGCAGATCACAGGATCCCAGTACATCACAGAACACCTGAAGTGGTTCCCAGGAAGAGTCAGTAATAGGTCTGTCATTTTTTGGGTAGGAACTATGTGTATATTCTTCCAGATTGTGACAGTCTTGGTTTCGTTGATTTTGTCCCATAGCTCAGGCTGAGATTTCAAAATTACTCTTCGTTCTAAATGAGGATGAGTCAGATTGCTGGAGTGTTACTCAAAATAAGCCATGTTGAGATACCCCATTTTTATTTGTTAAACCTTTAGTATATTTTGTTTTCCATGCAATATAAAAACAGCAGAAAAATCCAAACCAGAAGTGAACTGTTCTGTCTTGATGAAAAAGAATGCTCAGATAATTTGTCTCTCTCTTATTTTTTTTTTTTCTTTTTTTTGACAAAATTTCTCATAGGACTATTCAGCTGGCTTCCATCAAAATCAAGGGCAATTCTATGTTTGTTATCATGTTCCAAATCACAGGAGATAGTTGTTTCTACTAAATGGAAGCATCTAATATTTAATTTGGATTGGATCAGTACTGTACTCATAAAGGCCTAAGAAAATAAGATAAGAACGTCCCTGTTTTGTTGCTGTATTTTAAGAGGATTGGCTTTTTTTTCCTTTGGGGCTTTCCTGACCCCGATTAAGGATGTCCCTTGATTGGCTCTTAGTCATGATGCAGGCAGCATCATATTAGCAGTGGGAGCACCAAGGCTGAGGAATGGTCTGCAGCTCCAGCTACAAAAACAAGGATGGCTCTCAAACCAAAGGGACTGGCACAGTCAGCTCTTAGACATTCCCCTTCTTCAGTGGGAGGCAGCTGCTTACAGTTCATAAGCAAGCACTGAAATAAATTGCACATACTGGAATAGACGTGCCTGTGAGGAAGTTGTGATTGCCAATTTCTAGACCCACAGAAAAGTCACAGAATGATTATTTTTCACTTTTACATCTGCACCTGCAGTCAGAGCCACAAAAATGCCTCAGCTAACATAAAATCTGCTGCTCTGATGATTGCAGTGGATGCAGAACTTTAATCCTCAGTAAGGACAAAAATAGCAACCAACATGGACATCTGCCAGACCTTTTTTTTTCACAGCAGAAATACTCAAGCAGTGTAGCATTAAGTGTTTTAACATTCAAATTACTGATTGTGGGGGTAACTTCCATTACATACAAGAACCCCTCCCAAAAGCATGATCATGGCTGTGGAAGCGTGACAGAAACAGGGAAGCACCGGGGTTTTTTAGCTGACTGTTTCACCAATAGGTATATTTGCAGTTCTTATTGCCCTATAAAGAGTTATTTCCAGTGATAGTAGATTCTTCCCTTCTCTTCTCTTCTTCTTCTAGCCCCAAAATCCCTTGGGTAGAACTATCTGGACATCAGTACCAGGCTACTTTGCAAGAAAGTAGAAAATACCCCTGTGCATGCTAGAGCTGCCACATTAAAAATCAGCTCATCATTAGGCCATCAGAAAGAACTGAACTCTACAAATCTGGAATTCTCTCCACTAACAAGCACTTTGTTTTTCAGACTTTAATTTTTGAAGTTTTATCCAAAGCCAGATATATGTCATCTTTTCTGGATGGTTGTTGCTTGGCAGTGGGATTTTAAGTCCAGGATCAGGATGGTTGGAACAGTCTCTCTGCAACTGTCCTGTGTCCTCTGTGTCCCTTCCCTCTTAACACAGCTAATTCTGACAGTGGGCATGCCAGGCCTCAGTGCTCTCATGTGCCTGACAAAGTCCATAAAAGAGAGTTTTCTGAGCTCTGATTTCAGAGTCGGTGTCCTGCAAACAGACTGGGCCAGTCAAAGGATTTACAGGTTCTAAAAACAGTAGGTTTTTAGAGAGCAGTTTGCTAATTCTGCATAGTTTGGCTGATTCTGCCATTTGCACAGATTTAAATGTCCTGGTATGTGTAGAACAGAAAAGTGACTCCCTGTTGATCCTTCTGCCTTACCCTAGGTACCCTAGAGAAATGTCAGCTCCACTTTAGATCAAAACCAAGCTACAGCAGGTTTAGATTCCTGACCTAGATAAGTCTTTACATATTACAGTAATGGGTGAGGTAGCCAAAGCCACTGTGAAATCTTGAATTAGGAAATAAGAAACTCCCAAAGTGTGCTACAACCAAGTGCTGCAAAAATGTTCACTGAAGATATGTTATAAAGATTGCACTGTTGTCTCCAGCTGTAATGGAAAATGGCACTGTAACTTATTTATATGCAGATTCTGCTGCTTGAAGTCATTTTGGCATCAGTGACATCACATGTAACAAGGAATCTCGAAAACATAGACAATGTGCCTAATTCTTGCTATTAATCAAGATAAAAATCCTGCTTCTTTTCCCCAAACCATATTTCATCCTGTGCAATACGTAGGCAGAATGTTACGTTTCAAGTCCATAGTGGTTTACACTGATCAAATAAGCCACTTTCAGGATTAGAGGTGACTGCAGCCAGCATCCTACTTACCAAAAATGCTCTTTCCATGACAATGCAAAATAAGTGACCTCAGGTGTCTCAGTAGCGGAGAGTTGATGACATTTTCTGTTACACACCAGCAGACTGTGACCAAGACCACTGGGCATTTTTCCAGAGATGGTGGGAAAAGCTGAGCTTTGTGGCATTCCTTGAAAGCTGGAAGAGCTCAGTTCACGTGAGGCAGACTCCAAGGACTGTCATTAGAGACCCCTGCCAGCTGCAGTCTCATCACATTAGTACTGAAGGCAGGTGTCTCCACTGGTGTCACTGTGGTGAAGGGGGTGATGCCCTGGTAAGCAGCTTGCAAGGTTTGTGTGGTCAGGGCATGTGTGGACACAGGAGCTTGCAGCCTACAAGGAGCTGCTGCAGAGGGATGGGGAGGTGCTGGAACTGGTCCAGGGGCAGCTGGGAAGGAGCCAATGCCAACAGCTTAAGCAGCAACAGGAGGCCTCTCACAACCAGCATCACCCTCGTTTCTGAAACATCAGAGCAATGCTGAGGCTCGGCTCTGTTGGCAGCTCCAGATTTGTGATCTGTAGAGTTGAGAGCCAGTTGCAGCCTCCTTAAGCATATGCTTATCTTCAAGGACACCAGTAGTCCCTATAACTCAACACTGGGCATGCCTTTAAGTAGTTTACAGCACACAGAGTGTGTTAGGCTGTGTGTCCAAATCCACAGAAATAGGAGAAAACCCCTATTCAGCCTTGGATTAGGCTTCGGTCACCTTACCTGCCTTTTCCAGAAGTTTTTTTGCCTGTTGTTGGGCAGTTTCTGCTCCCCATCCTGCTAGTCAGTAGGATTTAGGTAATTGTCCAGACTCCTGAGGGTATATGGAGACAAAGGAGTTAAAAGTGGTAGGGTTGGGATTTTTCTTCTTTCCTGTTTTGGAAAAAATGGGTTTGCATGTGTTTTTATGTCTGTGTAAAAAATCACATGCACAGAATATTGCACAGTAATGGAAAACTGAATTAAAACTTAATTAGAGGAAATGGACAATTTAGCTTGTGGGGACATGCTTGAATAGGTCTTGTTATCTGGAGTGTGTGTTAGAAGGCAGAGCAATGGATAAAATTAAGGCTTTTTCTATGCCCATAGTGGGCTGGTTGGTTGTTGGTCTCATTCTTAAGACAAAATATATTTTAAACATGTAGACAGCAACTACCAGTCATCAGTTAGATGCAAGTAACTGCTTTTCTCATGATCTTCCAACGTAAGTCTAATAGGAAACAGTCTGAATAGTTGCCATGTGTCTTGTTTCCTTGATGGTTTGGATCTTCACCCTGTTTAAGTCATTCTCTGTATAACAGCAGCAAGCCTTTAAAGAAGAATTTAAAAACCCCAGCAAAGTATGAAACACTCTTTCCCTGCTGTTGGAACTTCGATCTTCTTGAGAAAACTCTCTCCAGACCATCCTGGGTAACAGTCCTGATGAATCCACTTCCTTGAGGTGTATCCCTGATTTTCAAACTCACATTAGCTCTGGCTTCCCCAGCAGCCTGTGGCAGCACAGTGAGTGCCATGGCTTAGTCGTAATTGACTAGAAAAGAACTTGATTTTGTTCACGTTTGTTTTCAGGGACTGTTGAAGATACAAGGCGGGGGCTGATGCTCAAAGTTGCAGCTGTCAGTGAGTTTTGTTTGTGGGAGCTAATGTTTATGAAAACTAATCTCTAGGAGCACAATTCCTCACTGCCTCTGTAGTCATTTGCCAGGTACAAAACATAAGTAAGTTCTAAAGACAGGAGAGACCATGAGGAAACAGCATTTGTAATTCACATTGCACAAGTCTGACTGATTGCCCAAGATGTGACAAAATAAGAAATTAAATCTGAGCTGTCTCAGAGGCATATCCTATACAGTAGACCTTGGAAAGGAGCACATTTCAGTCTCCTGAGGAGAATACAGAAAGGCACAACTAAGTAGTCGGGTCCCAGAAAGACCCAGCAGGATTTTCCCATACTTCTATACACAGCACGGAAGCTGGAGCCAAGCAAAATTCCACATATCCCACAGTCCCCACCTGACAAAATCCCCTTTGGATGACAGTAAAGCAGTGGGAAGAAGAGGCAGCCTTTCAGTTTCCCCATGACCTCGACAGACCACCTAATCCCCCGGGCGGGGTGTAACGGGTTGGTTTTCCTCTCGCCGGCAGGTGGTAGCGATATCGGACCGCCGGCCGCACCAGGGCGACCTCCTGCAGGTGCTGTACGAGGCGCGGGGTGAGGAGGAGCGCGGCAGGGGCTGCCTGCAGGGCGGGCGGTGGGCAGCCTGCCCCGCCAAGGACGCTGCTCAGCACGGTAAGTCCGGGGAAAGGCCTTTATTCCTCCGTAGCTGCAGAAGGTTTCTAGATATTGCAGTCTTCCAGTTTGCAGTGAAGCAGGCACTTTATTGTGTACCTGGAGGATAATTCCATGCTTAAAATATCCAGTGGAATTAATGAGATAATGACCGCAGCATTGCTCAATTTATTCAGAGTTGTAAACTCACTTTATTCAGTCATAAACACTCCCTGACAATATTTTAGAGATGATAAACTGTAAATTACTGAGTTTGCCTGAGTCATCTTATTATATAAGATCCCTGTTCAGTTGCTTAGAATTAGCCAGAACACAATCATTTGGGATAAAATTTCAGATTCTGGATGTCAGCCACAGACCTGATATTTTGGCAACCAAAACTTGTTCAGCATATTTGTGAGAAACCATGAAGGAAAAAATAGAGCTTGCCAATACAAAACCAAGGAGATGAGTAAACATAAACAGAGTGGTCATTCAGCTCCTCCAACACTGGTGTGTTATGTTTGGAAGACTGAAGCTGGAGCAGGGCTCTGCAATTTCACATGGGATGGCCTTTTAATCAAAAACACATCTTTTGCTCTCCTTTGAAAAATCGCCCAGATGCAGTCAAGTCATATGCCTTTAAAGCAATCCGACATGGCATATTTTTCCAAGAGAAATTGAACATTTAGTTGTTAAAAGGTGCTTAATCTCTAAGGCAAGTCCATGAAGCTACATGTTCCTCATATCGCCAGTCTGCAACCACGCTGCACATGAGCCATCCCATCAAGAACACGGACCAGACAAGAGTGGGGCTTGGGAAACTGGGAAGGAAGAAACTGAGCCTGGGACCATAAGGAAAAATCTCAAACCAGCACCAGAGCTAAGATGTGGCTGAAAAAAGAACTAAAGCTTCAGGACTGGAACAGGGAGATGAGGAGAAGTGGCTAGGACTGGCTACAGGGTAAAGGAAGGACTGCTGGTCTCTGCTGTTAGGGGAGATGAGAGGTAAAGGATGACAGATGCAAACAAGAGAAAAGCTCTAGGAATCTAAAGAGAAGAGCAAGAGAGGGTGAAACAGGTCTTATAGGGGGAGAAAGGGAAATGAGTAGGCAGAACTTAGAAACTAAGTTTAAATTAGAACAAAAACCAACCAAACAAAAGAACACAGATGAGGCCATTAGCATGTTTATTGCTAGCATCAGAAATCCTTCACAAACAGCAAAGCAGAAGGACAGTCCATTCCAGCAGGTGAGAAGGCACTTCTGGGAGTGGAATTCACATTGGATCCAGCCACCACTGTCCTGAGGGGAGCAACTACAAACCTGAAGCCATGAGGACTCCCTTTGGTTTAGATATTTTGCTAAAAGTTTGCAAGAACATTTTCTATATATAATAAGAAGAGGGATGGGCTGAAGGGAAGAATCAGACAATGTAAGAAAAAACAAAACCAAATAAAAAGAAAAAATATGGGCATCAGCTGAAGCACTGATGCCTGGATCCACTTGTTGAATACTGTTTAGTACCTAATATGCAAGATGAGAGGAGGTAATTGCATTAACTTTGACGTGAGGGATACNAAGCTGGTTAGGATATTTATCATAGTCAAATATTGCCCCCAGAGGGAGGAGACAGTTCTGATGGCTAAGTCATGCTGGAGACAACACTATAAGCAGCATCCTGGCTATTTCCATATTTGCTGTCATTATTGATATTCCATTGGTCACAGCAGTAGGGAGGTCCACATTCCCACAGCCAAACAGGAGGATTTGGCTTCATGAAAAAATCTGGCATCCCTCAGTCATTTATTTCCTTGGCACAGTGAGCAGGAATGTCAGTGAGCATTTATCCATGGATAAGTTATCGGATGAGCAATTACTTGAAACTGAAGGGTAACCTTCAGAGCTGAGGACAGCAGAGAGAGATGTCCCTCAGCCACAGGCAGAAAGGTGGAAATCCCTCCCTGTGAAAGGGTAGATATAGCACACATCTCTGCCCAGGTTAAAATAACTCTCCAGGGCAATCCTGAAAGGAGAGAATGAATTCCTAGGCAGGACAAACCTGCAGTGGGGACTGAGGAGCAGCATTTTTGCTCTTTGCCTGTAGAGATACATGAGTGTTTACAGAGGGGGCAAGGGTTCCCACTTACCTTGGTCTGCTGAGGGCAGTTCAACATCTCATGTGAAAAGTCCAGGGGCAAGCTGAGAGACTTTCCAAAATGGCTTAAGCAATTCCATAATCACTTATTTTGACATCACTATAGATGATCATAGTAAAGAAAACTCTGCTCTTTTGGCTATAATCAAATCTGGTGGGACTATAACCTGTGTCTGGGCTCTGTCCATATCTGGGTTTTACTGCATGGAAGGAGGTTTTTCATCCAAGATGTGCCAATGGGATAACTGCAGATAATTCCATGTTTCTTATGCTTTGCAGTGGGAATTACTGAACGAGAGTCATCCAAGCCCTATAATCACCTGCTGGATGGAAAATCTTTGGTAAGCAAATAGAGCAAGACCAACTACCAATGCATCTCAAAACTTTGTACCTGTCAGCAAGTCCCACAGCAACAGCATACCAGTCTGTTGCAGCACCTGCAGATTTCACCGCCTTTGTTAAAGTTTGAAACATAACTTACGCCAGAGGATCCCTTAGCTGGGAGCAGAGACTGGCACAGGACAGAGAACTGCCCCTCAGGTACCAGGAAGAGTGGGGGGATGGAAACAGGCATGCTCCTCTTCTGGATGCTCAGCCACCTGCAAAAGCTGGGAGAAATTAGCATCTTGTCTCTCCAGGAATTTCACAAATTGGGAAAAAATTAATTTCTCAAGTGGAACAAGCATCAAATAATTTATATTCTCCAGAATGCCAACCTGACACGATAATCACAAAAGTCAGAAACATCAATAAAGAGTTGACAGGAAAATTACCAAACATACCCCCAAAATGCATTCTCTAGTGGACAGAAAAAATGTTTTGGTTAAAAATTACTCACCTTTCCTAAAATGTTCTCCCTCCCTTCTTTGTCCCTACATTTAATAAAAACTAACTTTTTCAAAGAGAAAAAATTATTTTGAATAGTTTCTGACCCACACCAGACCATGTTATCAAAACTTTATGGTTTCAAAGGCTCCTTTGGATAGCTGCAGCATTCTTGCTAACTGATAGCTGGGCTAAACTTAAGAAAAACAACAGTATAATACTTACAGATGGTTAAAACTAATGTTATTCAGTGTAATGAATCTAATTGAACCTACCAATAATTAACACAGTTAAATTTTAAAGGATGCTCACAAAAGGAGTTTCAAACCTCTCTAAATCTTAGGATACTTGAAAAACACACCTAAATGTATCCAGTCTCAGATTAATCCTAGGAGAAATAGCCCTAGAAAGCTTAAGACCAGTTATGGTAGTGAAAATAATATGAACATTTCTTTCAGGATTGCCAGTAAAATCAGCAAGTGTGCTTATTGCCGAAAATAATGAGATCACTTCACAATTTTTGACATTTTTTTCTATTTCTGGGCACCTCACACTTTAACTTACCATCTTGGAGGATATGCCATTCTCAGAGACCTGTTTATGGGAAAAAGTGACTCAGTTCTGGCGGGAAATTTATCATCAAATAAGACAAGGAGGAAGTGGATGATTAGGCACTTGTGGGGCCATGGCAGACCTGGAGCATAACCAGGGCACCCCACACCACAGAGCAGCACCCAATAAAACAGGGAAACAGCTCTGAATGCCCAAGGAACTGTGATGGCTGAGACATCTGCTTCCTAGGCAGCCATAGAGGTGGGGACCTGCAAGAGGCAGGCTGCTCAGTCTGCACAAAGGCGCACTGCCTCAAGAAGCTAAACGTAAAAACTAGGGAATAAAGAGTTCTGCAAGCCTCCCTTCGTAGATGGGAGGTGTAACTCTCACTCATACAAGTCCTGTACCTAGCTCAGTGAGAATATTCACATGAGCAACTGGTAATTGTGTGGGTGAGACTTGGGCAGTCAAACCCTTAACCTGCTTTCTCTTGTTAAAAGATTGACAGTATTTACTGGTTTTCTTAAAACGGCCTCTTTCCTCAAACGAACCCATGTCCCTACTCATCAGTGGCATTTCCTAATGATGTGCTTTATCCTCCCACAGATTCCTCCATCTCCAGTTGCCCATATCACAGTGAAAGCTGTGGCTGTCACAGGCTCACCCACACATGACCGCACTTCCATGGAAGAGTAAGTCCCTTCCCACTCTCCAGCCATGCCTCTTGTTTCCCAAAGGCAGCGAGAGACTGGTAAAGAATATGCTGACTTTATTATCAACCACAATCATTTATACATTTACCTCACTCCCTATTGTAGCTCTACTTTATGACTAGAAAAAAATCATCTTAATTCAAAATAAAAGTATTTTCCCCCTAGGAAATCTATAATATTTGCCCTAAAATGTAGTTTCAAAATGTAATTAATTGAAAAAAAAGTTTTATGTCTTTAAGTCTAATTAAGGAACAGCTTGACCACAGTACAAATGCACTCACCAGCAGGCAGTTAACCCAGACATGGATCCAGGTGGGATTTGAGATGCCACCATTGTCACCTGAGGGACAGTAACTAGCTCTTTGTCAGTGTTCTCACTCTCCTCATACAGAGATGTAAGTTCCCCTCAGCCAGGGGAGCGCACCTCTCCTGGGCACTGCCACATGGTCCCTCGGACTTTGGTGGAAGGGCAATCCCCTTCTCCTTGTTGAGTGGCAATTGCTAGAGAGGATGCACTTAGAGTGGCCCCACTTGTAGCCCATCCCCTTGTGTGAGTGTCCCCTCTGACACTGAGGGAACGAGGGCACCAAAGCTGAGTGGTGGCAGCTGCAGCACCCAAGCCCCTGACCCACAGAGCCCCTGTCCATTCCAGGCTTGCCAGTCCCAAGGATGGGCCAGGCACAGACACAGCTTTTTAGCCAGGCAGCTCTTGGTTCTGAGTGACTGGCCGCCACAAGCAGGGAAGAAGGGCTGGGGAGAAGCACTCTGTACACATCTGTGTTTTCTTTGTCAGCCACAGGCAGCGCTGGAGGAAAACAACAGAGTATGACCTGGCCCTGCCACCAGGAGCAGAAGCTTCCCTACCATTGACAGGAGGCAACCTGTGCGGGACACCCAGCCTCCTGAGGAAGATGTGGATGAAGCACAAGAAGAAGTCAGAGTACCTGGGGGCAACAAACAGTGCCTTTGAGGCGGACTGATAAGGCTCATCATCACTTGGAAAGGCAGAAGGTCCTTTAGCAGGACAAGGTGCTTTAGGCTCAATGAGGGAACAGACACAGCACAGCTCATCCAGAAAAACTATATCCTTTTTATTACTCGATGCCATTGCCTTAGAACAGTGGGAGAAAGGCTAACTAAGGTAAAAATGGCTAACGTGATGCAACTCAAAGGCCTTTCCTTGTTGCATTGCACTAAAATCCCAACTATCCCACTAGATTTACATCCTGACTCAATGATGCTGACACTACTGCTGACCCATTCACCATTTTCTATGTCCTGTCTGAATGAGCTCAGACTCACAACAAGAAAAGCCTACCAAGAGGTTTGTGTATTCCTGCAAGGCAAGATTGATTACAGAGTGCCATTAAATCCCAGGGATCTACTTGTTGTGCACCACTGCTTGTCGTCCTTCCCCTCTCATATCATGAGATAAAAACCTCATCTTGAGATATGCTTGGCTGAATGACACATGCTAAACATCTTTTTTCCTTCACTTTTGTTATTTCAAGGTAGGAGTAAAAGATGCAAAAATTCTAAAACCATGGGCCAGACGTGAGCCAGAAGTTTGCAAATATATGTACCAAACTTTGCTATGTGACAAGTGATTTGTGTTTTAAGGTGTTCTGCCAGATCAAACTATGAGCAACTGGATAACCTCAAGGGATACTTTCTGCCATAGAATCTGCTTAGAAGTGGAATGGTAGTCAGCAATTTACCCTCTACCCATGTGGTAAAGGATATATTAAGTGCACAAAATACTTGGAGGAAGATATGTAAATGCTGCAACTGGGTGACTAAGTATGAGATATTTGCATGTAAGATACCTGTGCTTTTTGAATAGATGGATTTCTTGGAATTTGTTTAAAATTTTTTTTCTTCTTTTTTTCAATTTAGAAGGTGCTGGTCAGGTCCCATTCATTCTTTTCTCTCAAAAAAGAACAAAACAGTTTTACAAAAAAGTTTTCACTGCTGTTATAGACAATATCGTATTATTCGTGAGCAGTACTTGCCTTCTGTGAGTGCTCTCCTAGTTATTATAAAAAACATTGGTTTCCCTAAGTAGAGTACTTTATATTTAAAGTTGGAGGAGGCATATCTCCTGTTGTTCATAGCAATGGTGACCTGTAATCTAACTGCCAGTGCACCAAAGCATAAATTAAAAATAAAGGTCTTACTCTGTAACAGCAGCAGAGGGAAGGAGCTCTCATCTGAAACTTGCTTGCCTGCAGCCAGTGCAGTGAAAGGCACGGAGATGCCATCACAGACAGTGCCTTGGTAGTGAGGGGCAGCTTGCCCTGGTCAGGGGTCACCAGCATAGGAGTACCAAGGGACCACCTGGATGGGAGGGAAAGGTAGCCAGGTCTTCTGGCTTTGGGATGGGTGGGGTGGAGCAGCACCCAGGAAAGCTTTGCAGCTTTACAGCCTGAGCAACCAAAGTTCATGGAAAACAAATGGAGCAGCCCAGTAGCTTTACAGAGTGTATGTCCCTGATGGCTCCAAGGTGGGCAGCAGGGGCTGGACATGGTGGAAATGGTAGCAGGATGGGGATGGAAGATCTTACTTAAAAAGGTACTATGGCTTTTCATACTGCTAGAGCCAAGTCAGTCCAGAGTCTGCCAAGGAGAGGGAGGCACTACACCTTCATGAAATACCTCTGTCAGCCCCCTGTTCAGCTGCCCATCACTGCCTCAATCACAGGCTCCTCCTTCACAGGTGCTCAACTTTGTCAGAGGACAGCTTTGCCCCTAAAAACCACCCAGAGACTCCCTCCTCATTACCAAAGGTAAAAGTCCTTTTCTGATCTGGCAGCCTGACACAGGGATGATCTGCCGTCCTGCTTTTATTTATTGCTCCTGGGAAAGAAGGAGAACACAGTTCCTTGTGAGCCACGTGCTGGCGGTAGTTGACTCAATATGGGCCGTGTGTTCTCTGCCCCAGCATGTGACAGCAATGCTGACATCCACTGAAGGCTGCACACCCAAACAGCACCAGAGCAACTTTCTCACAGGGGTCCACCCCACCTTTGCATTAGAGCCTGGCACACTCACCCTGTGCAATAGTCTGGGCACCCTGACCCTGCCAACATCGGGTCCTCTATGACTGAACCAAGCTGGAGCCATGGCCAAGAGTTTCCTGAAACACCTTTTACAAATATCACCAACCACACCTCAGCCCCCTCCTCAGCCCGTAGAAATCCTGCCAGAAACCCATATATGTATTTTGACACATATAGGTACACCTAGTAAATTCAGTGGGACTGCTCCCTTGTGTAGCAACACATGTTCAAGGAGTAGGGACAACAGCAATCACTGATTCCTTTTTTTGGTCTCATTTCCTAAACAAAGCAAAAATAATGGTGATGGACAGATACTGGGAAAAGTCCATTTGCTGAATTAGGTGTAATTAAGAGAGGGACCATTTGTGGTACCTGCCCTTGTAGCTAACATGGTTCATAAAGCACCCAAACACAGTCCAGGGCTGCAAGAATTTTGTCTGCTGAGAAAGTTGCATTGTAGTAGTAGTATTTAATTTGTTAATTAATAGCTTTAAGCAGTATGAAGATAGAGGCAGAGATTATTAATATTTCTTCTTAATAATTGCTGTATCTTGATATATGTATTTATGTTTCTCTTATTTATTTAATTTATAATTTGGATCTACAAGAGAAGGAGCTATTTACAAGAAACATATTTAATTTCCTTGTATTCCAGGAACTGCTGTGGAGATTTTCTGTTTTGTAGTAGATATTTATTTTATTGATTAAAAAGTATGTTCTATTCTTAAAAAAAAAAAAAATAAACAAGTAGCATGTGGTAACATACAGGTCTCAGTCACTTAAGAGCTTTTGGGAAGTATTTAGTGGAAAGTAGAAGAGGCTGTATGGTACTGGAAAAAGGTGAACATCTGATAGCAAAGAATACAAACTTTGTTCTCCACAGCCTGAAAGTGTGTTTGTGAGCAGCTCCAGTATTGTACAGGTGGTAGAACCATTTTGTTATCAGATGTGCAGAGAAAAGCCCTGGCACTCTCAGCAGGTAGAAATGAGATACACCTTTACACACAGGAACTCAAGCACATCCCAGACACATTTGCGTCTCTCCCTCCCATCAATCAAATAAGAGTGTCAAGACAGAGACTCTTCAAAGTTAAGGCTCTGGTAGAGAATAAAACAAATTACTCCCTATCTTCATCCTATGAGTTGTCAACAGAGTCACTGAACTCACCTCAAACAAACCCCCGTTTTTGGAGAACCCCTGCTGAACCATGGCCCAGCCTGAGGTGGATGGCACAGGACTGCAGGAGCCCAGCCTAGGGAAGATGACTCAGGACTGCAAGTGGAAAGACTTCAGGATACAAGGAAAGAACACATACAGTGTTGGCATGGTCCATCAACCCAGACTTCACAGCTCTCTGTTAGATGATGACTTGTTCCCTGCCTGCCGCACGGCCCACACTCACACAGCTCCGGCGAAAAGCTGCCACGTTTCTGGCCCTTCCATTACAGACACCATCTATGTTTAGTATGAGCAGCCAGGGAGTGTCCTCTTGTTGAGTGTCCACACCACAGGACCTGGCACAGATTTTTTCCAGGACCTGGACTCAGTTGGGAACTCATCTGTGAATACCTGATCTTTAGCTGTGCATTAAAAATACCAGCATGAGTATGGAAGAGGATGTGGACAAGCAATATATTTTCCAGATGAAGCTGTACAGAAAGCTATGTTGGGTTGACTCCAGCACACCATCATAAAAATGTGAAATAGTGATTACAAAAATAAGTGAACTGTACCATTTTTCCACCAAAGCCAGAAGCTGCTAACTGTGCAGCCAAAAGCATCGCCTCTGGCACTACCAGACACAAGCCTGTTGTCATAATTTATAACATCTGTGAGAAGATGCATTTTTCAGACATTTTTCATGTCAATTTATAATTTGGTGTTCCACAGAACTAGAGACTGACTAGGGCACCAGCCTGACAGAAAGAGGCTGCATGATGACAGTCCGTCCCACTTGCAGTCATTTATAATTAATTGCCCAAAAATAGAAAGGTTTCTAATTTCTCCTCACCATTTCAAAACCACCTTTGTGACAGAGCTACTCACTAAAATATGCATAATTACTTTGCATACCACTTTATTTAAATAAACTGTAGTGAATTTAGGCTAGGCTAATATATAAAATAATTCCTACTGATGCATGAAAAAAACCACCTCAGATATGCCATGCCCACCTTTCTTCCCCTTTTGCTCTTGCTTTGCATGTCCTGTAGCAAACAGGGTTGCCAGAAGAGTCAATCACAGACACATCACTGTTTGAGGGAATACTACACACTTTATACAGAAAATATTTAAACTCAAACATTGACATCAGTGAAATAATTTTACTTCTGTAAGTTACCCAGTCAGAAATGTTGCAATATCAGAACTTGCACACAGAAAATTGAAACAAGTTGGATTTCTCAGATGAGACCCCTGCTAAGAAATTCTACAAAAAATACAGATGTCAAATAGACACAATTATCTAAGTGAAGTTTTTAAAATCTCAGCACTAACTCCACAGATGATTCACAAGTAAGCAGCTCAATCCTAAACCTTCAAGGTGAGTAATGATGTTGTTCTGGGTAGTCCCAATCTTCTCCTTATGATTACCTCCTATGAGTATATCATCAATGTACTGGTAAACTCTCACTCCCTTTTCCACTGGTATATTTTCCAATTCTTTTGCCAGAGCATGGTGAGCTGAAGTGGGTGAATGCATGTGCCCCTGAGGAAGCCTAGTAAAGGTATATGGTTGCCCCTGTACACAAAAGCAAACGGATCTCTGTCCCCTGGCTGCAATGGCAGCATAAAAAACACATCTTTAATATCAGCAGCGGCCATGACCCTGTGTGCCTGCTCCTGGATGTTAAGGGGTCTATGTCAGCACTGAGGCAGCAGTAGTCTACAGTTAATCTCCACTTACCATTTGGTTTTTGCACTGGCCATAGCAGGGAACTGAAAGCTGAGTGAGCGGGGATAACAATTTCCCATTTTTTCAAGTCCTCTAGGGCTGGGGCAATACCCTTCCAGGCCCCCAAGGGCAGTGGATAGGGTTTGGCATTTGTTAGTTTTGAAGGAGGAAGGTTTGGGGCCATCTACAACAGTCTAAATTGGTGGTTGGTCTTTCCAAAGGACCACTGCTGCCCCAGACAGTCATGCCAAGTTCTCCCCTTTGAAACATCCAGTCCCAGTAAGATTAAGGGAACTCCCCTGTTGCCACGTAACAGCTTCTCCCAGTAACATAAGACTATCTGCACTGATAGTTACTGGTTGTGTCACCCTGAACACATTCACTACAAGCACGGGCCGTTTGGATGGGACAACCCCTCAAGTGTTGGCATCTTACTTAGTCAGGGCTGATATCTGAGCCCTAGTGTCCACTAAAAATGTTTGAAATTGGTTTTTGGGTCTGGGAGCTGCCACCAAGAGATGTCTCCATGTCCATTATCAGTGAGCTGTCCAGCATAAATTGAGCTGCTGCTCCGCTATGCAACTAAAGGGAGCAGAGCTTTTAGTTTCCCTGTTTTGGTGTGTTTAGCATGCCTAGGATTAAAGGGGGTGCACTCAGGCTCATACAACACTCTTCTGCGTTTGGTTTCTCAGGCATTTTGTCCAGCCATTGTAATAGCACCTCTTCTAACTTTTCCAGGGGAGACCATCCATTCATTTTTAGAGATTCCCTTCTGCCAACCTTGTGACCAAATTGCCCGTCTCATGAGTGGGTGCTCCCGCCAAACCTGATTGGAGTGGGGAGAAATCCTGTGTGAAATCCTCGGAATAAATCAGGTGGTCCAGACTACAAAGATGTAGAAGCAGCCATGTTGAGGCCCTGCCAGGATCACCTTGGCATGCCTTTTCCAGCCCCAGTGTTCCTGCAACTGTAGGATCTTTGACTCTCTCAACCCTAACCTCAGCTTGGCACTGGGCCAGAGGTCCTCACTGCCATAGGTGACACAGCTTAAAAGTTATGGAGTTGGCAATGGTGGCACCCTGACCTGATGCCCTTGCAATGCCTTTTCAGGTGCGAGTGCCCCTGGAGCTGTAGGCTCTGCAGATCTCTGAAGCCTAAACCTAACCCTCAGGGCATTTTGTCCCTGGGGCTGAGGTCCCCATCCCCATGGGTGGTCCAGATTAGAAAGATGTAGGAGCAGCCATGTTGAGACCCTGCTGAGATTGCCTTGGCATGCCTTTTCCAGCCTCAGTGTTCCTGGAGCTGTAGGCTCTTTGACTCTCTCAACCCTAACCCTAAGCTACATGGTACTCCAAACTTTTATTAAGTGACAGAACTCTTATTTAAATATATGGGCATATAAATCACTAATTTAAAAACTGAAGTGTTTAGAAGGAAAAAAAGGAGTTGAATATTTAATTCATTTAGATGAAGGCCTGTAAAACCTCAGGAGCTGAGTTCAAAGGGGAACAATTCGGGATAAAATGGAAGCGGTGTGCCTCTTCTCAGTCATCAGGTTGGGGTCCCTGCTGAAAGAGACATCACATTTAATAGCATTTAATTAATAAGCCCTGTGGAGTAGTACAGGGCCTCAGAGCTGGCCCAAAGGTGGCAGATCAGTGCAGACACTTGCTGGCAGCCCCCAGTCCCAGCCAGGTGTTTCACCACACCAGACCTCCTGTCCTGCAGATTCACCTGCTTAACATTTGACTCTGCTTTATTTTAGACTGATATTTTCCTACTGAGCCATCTCATTTTGCATAGCAGCGAAACAGCAAGAGGTAGCACATAATCTATTTGTCTGATGCTCCCTTTTTTGGGGAGGATGGGGTTCACTGGACCATAAAGCAGAAGAGACATGCAAAGGCCCCTGCAGCATGCAGAGTTCTTCACCCCTATGTCAGACTTTTGGGTAAAGTGAGCCCTGGGTGCAGCCATGCCGGGAGCTGATGCTGCGAAACCAGACACTGCCTGTGATGTGCCAGCACAAGCAGAGGTAGGGCTCAGGAAACAACAGGCTCCTCATCAAAGCTGTTGCCTGAGTTACAAGGACCACTGTACACATACCAAAAACTTCAGAAATTACAGCCCACTTTGGCAGTGACCTTAGAGATCATCTGGTTCCAAGCCCCTGTCATGGCCACAGATACCTTCCACTAGAGCAGGTTGCTCAAAACCAGCCTGACTTAGAACACTTCCAGGGATGGGGCATCTACAATCTCTCTGGGCAACCTGTTCAGTGCCTCACTACCCCGATGGTGAAGAATTTCTTCCTAATATCTAATCTAAACCTACCCTATTTCAGTTTCAAGTCATTCCCCATTGTCCTATCTCTACATGCCCTTGTCAAAAATCCCCCTCCAGCTCTCTTGTAGCTCCCTTTAGGTACTGGAAGGTGCTCTAAGGTCTCCCAGGAGCCTTTGCTCCTCCAGGCTGAGTAGGTTCGACTCTCAGCTTCTCTCCATAGGAGAAGTGCTCCAGCCCTTTGAGCATCTCCATGACCCTCCTCTGGACTTGCTTCAGCAGATCCAGATCTTTCTTATGTTGCATGGTCCCAGAACTGGACAATATAGTCCAGATTGGGTTTCACATTACTTATCTATAATGAACCCTTATAAATGGTGTTCATCAACATTCAGACTCTTACAGTGTCTATTAATTTAGTCTCAATTGCAATATATAAAAATCCAAGCCTGGCTAACAATTTTTAAAAATAATTTACAAATAGAAATACTAAGTTATTTAGCTGACAACCACATACTGGAAGTGGGTCATCCCATTAATTGAAGAGACACAAATATTCCGGGGGGGGGNNNAAAAGAATAAGAAATAAGCCTCAAATAATTTTCCTCCATGGACAAATCCTTTGACATGGAAACTCCCAGTAGCTGATATCCTGGATTTCTGTGCCTCAGTGCACCAGCCACATGCAGCAAAGATGAAGGTCTGTGCAAAGCCGATGTGGGGCAGGCAAGGCTGTGAATGGCAGTTGCCATCATCCCTCCTGGGGGTTTGCAAAGGGACCTTTTTGTGACTGTTGCACCCACCTCACTGCACCTGACCAATGTGCTCTGGCTGTGAGGCTGTTTTGGAGCCAGGCACAAGGCTCTCACCAGACACAGGGTCTCCACGGGGAAAGCAGAGATGCTCAGTGACAGTGTAGCGCCTCAGGTAATGCCCTTCCTTCCCCGACCTTCACCACCTAAAGAAATGAGACAGCATGACAGAGGAGAAGCCCCAGTTGTGCAAAACAGCTACGGTCTAGTTACCAACACTCCAGCACCCGTTTTGCCCATGTCAGTTCTCCCTGTGGATAAGGAGTGGGAAACAGCCATGCAGTCCCTTTCCGGGGACCCCATGGAGCAGAAGGACTCAGCCCATTCTGCCTTCCTCTGTGGCTTACGACATTCCCAGCCATACCACAGCCAGCCCCACATCTCCTCCTGCCAGGGAGGACAGGTCAGCACAGTGCTCACACATCTGTTGTAGCAAGCCTGTGGAACAGGCTCTGGCCCCATTTGCACACCAGCCATAGCAGCTAGACACATTGAGGCCCTCTCTGCAGCCCATGGCCTCAGCTTCAGCTCCCAGGGTTAAAAATACCTTCTGACTGCCAGGCTGGAGACACTCATGTAATGAAACCTTAACCAGTGTGATCAGTAGAGATGGAAATCCTCCGAATCCAAGATTTATGGGGGTCAGCAGCCTCAGCCCCATCAATGAAGGATCAGTTAAACCCTTCTTCATCTAGTGCAGTCGCTAAAGCTGACACCAGAAGCTCTGTACAGATAGCAGGGTAAAGAGGAAGACCGCACATTCCTGCTGATAACAATCTTGTGAAAAAGCAAGAGAAATGGCTTATTCACACAACTCTTGTTTTTAGCCATGAAGGGCTGGCTTTCAGCAGGCTTGCCATGACACAGCAGCCCACAGAAGGCGCCTGGAGTATTGTGTGAATTACTAGTGCACACATCACACACCAGTATCATCCTAACTCAGAGCACAGCTCTGAGACCCGGTCAGCTTCACAGATTTTCTCAGCCTTCAAGTCACCCCTCTGGGTTGTCCAGGTCCATAACCAGGTTTCGGGGGTGTGTCACCCCTCAGAAACTCTGCAGAGATGTGGGAGGGTGGTGGATGCCCTTCCCAGAGGGTGGGAAATCTCTGCCCTTCCTTTCTGGGTATCCTCTAATGGAGAAGTGAGGCAGCCAACCACCCAGGTGAGCAGAGGTAAATGCTGCTTTATTCAGACACAGGCCATCTTCACAGGTCTCCCTATGACACCAGCTAACCTGACTGGCACCATCATCCTCTGACTTATAGGTGGCTGCATTTCTCTCAGTAGAGTGTTGGTTTTAACAAGCTTTCAAATTGCTGTTCTGCAAGACACTTAAAGGCTCAGTAAAAGCAGACTTCAACAAAATAAAAATCTGCTTCAGCTAATCCAAGTGCCTAAAATAGGGTAGGAAAGCTGCTCTGCTGCAATAAACCTACATGTATTATAAAGTCACAGAATTGCATCACAGCCACTGAGCTGAAAACTTCAACAATGACTATTGATACAAGATGGGGAAAAGTAAGTTTCAAAATTAAGGCAGAACAGGCATAAAGTTAATACACAGCTCCTGATGGCCCATGGACTGCTCAGTTTTCAGTAGTTCACCTGAAACACAAAGCCAGCACATGATGCAGTCATCAGAATGCTGAAGGAGCTTCTGACCAGTCCAATCCTCTGGGACTGTGCCCTGCTGCCCTGGAAGCCTTCTCCACAGGCTCCAGAGGAGGGGACTCACTTTATGCCAAAGGAGAACACTTGCCTTCACAAAAGGGGCCCAGGAATGTAAATTTCAGCACAGTCTGTGTTTAGTTGCTCACAGTTTTGGACCTGATACTTTCCTTGAGGAGCAGTATTTTTTGAAAGAACTCAAGGCAACTTGAACACTTCCTTATTCCAGGATCTGATAAATGCTAAAAAGCCCTCTGCCCTCTAATCTCTTTATTGATGCACCATAATAGATTATTTAATAGATATTTGCAGTGAAGTTAGAGATAAATGCGATTATGGAGCCAGTTTTATGCAATAGTCAGGTCAGCCAGCTACAGCAATTGCTTTTGTCCCCAGAAATCATCAGGTCAGCACCAAAACCGCTTTAGTAGTTTTGTCACAGAACCCACAACAGAAGGAAAACTCCCAAGTCATCTCCTCAGTATCTAGTTGTGCTCCCAGCTGGAGGGCTGTTAGTTTAAGGGGATTATTTCAGAGAGAAACTAACATGTGCGCTAGCCCTGCAACAGCCCTCTGTGACACAGGACACAAGAGCTGTCTTACAGGTGGGTGCAGGCAGCACTTAAGAGAAACACTTCACATGATCAAGGAGATCTTGCCTCACACATGCTACATAGAGGGTAGGTGTTGTACAAAACCACCCACTGACACACACACACTTTCCCCTGTGGCTCAACACCCACTTCCAAACGACAGTGTAGCGGTGTCCTGCTGAGGCACCGGGCCAGGGGACCTCTGGTTTCACCCTCTCCCAGCCAGCAGCCCTACCACAAACCACCATCATCCACTGCAAAAGCAACTGCTTTATTTCCTTTCATTTACAATGAGAAAACAGCACGAAGTCCATCTAATCAGGGCAAATGCACACAGCTATTATCCAGCTTCCTGCATCCACAGGCATGGAGACCTGGTGACCTCACACACTGGGAAACCAAAGGACTTCCATCATATGTTGGAAACAGTGTTATGTGAAGTTATTCTATTGCTGTTCCATAAACATCCAAGACAGCTGGACATGTGTCACCTTAGGCTGCGCACAGCTGAGTAAGAGGGTGCCTGTCACCACCACCACAGGCTGGTTGTGCACTGTGACCCATGGGCAGCACTGCACCTCAGGACACCAGGGCTGCTCATGTACCACATGCAGCACAACAAAAACAGTCCTTATGTCTGTACCTTTGTGAAAAGCTGGCTCTGAGCCTCTGATTATATTTTATTTAGGTGGCACAAACCTCAGCTGGTTCTCGGTGCATGGTCTGGTTATGAAAATTCCTCACGGAAAACATTTCACACAGTGTAGCGTGGTAAGAAACGCATTCCCACAAATGCTTCAACATCTCCCAGTGCTATAAGGCATCCAGCTGTGGATTTAAACCACTTTAAAAAGTAAAAACCAAATATTTTCAAATTTCTCCCAGCACAGGCTCCAGGCCAGGTCTGTCAGAGTGCCTGTGTGCTCCCGAGCACTGCTGGGACACACTGAGCAGCACAGAGTCGGGGCAGTGCCTGCGTCCCTCACCTCCCCAGTTAGTTTCAAACCTTCACCAGCCTTTCAGAACCAAACCCCTCCTTTCTCACTCAAACTCAGAGTTTTCAGCATCGCCGTCAGACTGCTGCTGGGTATGAGGTCACAGCAAGGTATCCAGAACAGGGTACAAGTCCGGTAACTAACCCAGCAAATGAAGGTCACTGCTACAGAGTAAAGCTATTGAGGTGTCTGAAGTGCTTTCTTCCCTCCAAGATCTGTGTTCTTCCTGCTCTGCAGCTGTCATATTCCTTAAGTAAATCAGTAGCCAATAGCTTCATTCATGTTCAGTAAAGAGCCAGAAGGACTCTTTGTTCTGGGGTTATGCACAGAAGAAAAACTGTGGTCCATAAGCATTATGCTACAACGTAGTCACTTCTATCCTGCCATCACACATTTTGTGAGACAAAAAATTGCAACAAACTCTGCCTGAAAATATTCTGTCCACAGTCGTTAGACATAAAAACATCTCCCAAATGATGTCTCAAATTTTAAATTAAAAATGAAATAAAATTTTAAAAATTAAATTAAAAAAATAAAAATAAAGCCTAATGAGGAAAAAAGTTACAAGGGTACAATAACAAGTGCTTTGGTCCAGTCACCACCTGAACTTTAGGGGTGTGTGGACACGTAGATTCATCTCCAAACTTCATGACATGTAATATCAGCACTCAGTAGACACACAGACGTGCTGGCGCTCAAGGATGCCACTGGTCCTCCTCACTTAGCTCTACAGATTTTAATTAAATTAGCATTATCTTTTTCTCCCATCCAGCCATAGTCAGACCTTGCACAATCATGGTGAATTTTTTCAAAATTTTTAATTATTTGCACTTCTGACTGTTTAAGCAGAGCTGGCTCCAAGCACATTTGCAGGACATGCCTTTGCTATGAATGCCAGCAGTCTCTAGCAGCAGAGTTTAAAGGACATAGAAGGATGAGTTAGACAAGGGCTGCTGCCAGCCGTTTCTAGTGTTAGTCCACCTGCAGAGCCAAGCTGCTATGGGGTGGGGAGGTGGGCTGGAACCAGGGTGCTCACACCTCCCCTGTCAGAGCCTGGCACCAAACCATGGGAAGATGAACAGGATTAGAGTCTGCAGGTGCTTCTCCCCTGAAATTGCTCTTGCAACCACTAATTCTCTTCAGGGCAACATTTCTCTTCTTACCTTGCTGTTCCCTGCTTATTTAAAGCTCGAAAGGAGAGAAATGTGTGCTTACTCCTGCGTTCCCCAAGGGCAAGGAACAAAATGTTAAGCCATACAGGGCCAGGCTGGGTTATAAACACAGACCCCGACAAGTCCTGGGGAAATGTTTACCAGCAGGAAACATTACAAACCACAGAATATGCTGAGTTGGAAGGACCCTACAAGGATCATCAAATCCAACTTCCAGCCATGCACAGGAGCATCCATAAAACTGCTGACAGTGTCTATCATGAGCTGAACTGAAGCTGTGGACCCAAAAGCCCTAATGAACATGATTTCCAGAGGATTCAAATTCTGCAGCTATTTACAGACACATGGTTGAGGGCCATTCCCTATATGTATGAGATGGGAGCACCTCAGGTAAAGAGAAACTGCCCCTGATATGTGTTTATACCCTTGTTTGCTCCTGAGTCATTGCAGAGAGGGAGTCAGATGCCACACATTGTCACTAAGTTCTTCAGGATCTCTGTGGGGAGAGAGGCATGTGCTGCCAGTCAGCCCTGGCTCTCCTCTCTGGGGCCAGGACGGATGGAGTCCCTGCGTCTGCTTGGACTTTTGCCGTCTCCACCAAGCCCTGAAAAGGGTGACCTTGGGTGACCCAGGCCATGTTTGTCATTTTCCCCCAGCCAGACAAACAAAAGCAATGGAAGATGTAGTATGTTTTGCACATTTGCCCAATGCAATTAGCAACAGGCTCTTAGCCAAGGGGCTGCATTGTCACACTCAGCTGGAGCCAGCTAAGCTGATTTGTCCGTGTTCGCAAAACTCCCCTTTCACAGCCCAGTGACTATGGTCAAAAGGACAAACCGATGAGGTACCATGTTGGCCCCAGCTGCCAAAAGGTCCACCCCCTCCACCTGGCCCTACAGGGAGATTGGGAATTTCTCTCTCACTGTTGGACAACCAGGTCCATGCTGCAGGAGCTTCCAGGCTCCCTCATTCTCCTGTTCTGTGCTGGAAGTCTTCTGCCCCAGCTTGGCTGGCCAAGTGGCTAAAACATCTCTGCCAGCACTGCGGGCCAGTATTTGCAAACTACACGATGTACAAACACAAGCATAACCATCGCTTACTCTTGGCCCAGGAGAAAATTCTTGCACTCCAGAGTGCTCACCACAAGGCACAAAAGGAACATCAGCTCAGCAAACACAGGATGCTCTATACCCAGTCACTGAAAGTTTGCCAAAGGAGATGCTGTATTAACAATAATAACAACCAAAAAAAAA
>VYZT01004841.1:0-26712 GCA_013400735.1 Pomatostomus ruficeps | reverse complement strand
AGTGCAGGGGAAAGAAAAGAAAGAGCTCTCCTCTTCCCGCCAAAAATTATGCAGCAGCAGGTCCACAGAGTGTCTGCCAGATGACCCGCTTGTCACACTCATAATTGCTTCCCATCTGGTGTCTGGAGCACACAAAGCCTGGCCGTTTGCCAGCGCAGGACAAACTGGCCTACTTCTGGTGACACGGGCCCTGCAGACAGCGCTGATCCCCCGTTTCCGTATGGCTGAGGAGAACGTGGCATTCATTTGTAAATTGCCGGCGGCTGGTTTATCCGGCTATTCGGCCCCGCTCAGCCCAGCTCACGCGCTTCCCTTCGCGGCGCGGGGCAGCCCCGGCGCCGGGCGAGTCCTCTCGGACACCGAGCTGCCACGAACACACCTTGCCAGCGTGAGAAGCAGGCGAACGAGGACGCTGTCCGCCCGCACGCCACTCAGCTTCGAGGTGAGCGCAAGCCAGTTCATCCCTACGTGTACATGGAAGCATATCCTCAGCTGCTCCGATGGACAAAGGTGATTCCTTTCCCAAACTCTGTCCGTCCACCTAACGCGTGTGCATAGCTCGTGCTGTTCAGACAGTTCCTACAAAGACTTCTGAGATACTTTGTATCACTGCTTATGAGCAGTGTTTCAATAAACACTTTTCTCTGAGTTTTCTTTGTCTGCCCTACCGGTATGTCCTATTGATAATTTCTAAACCATTTTTTATTTAATGCCTACTGGTGTAAGAACTTGACACCCTCGGGAAGCTGAGCAAATATTCCTCAATCTATGGGACAGACCATTTTGAAGCAGAGTGCACAACACTCAAAGGGGCGCTCTGAAGCTCTGTTTATTGTGTAACCACCAAACATCACTTTTACAAGGAGTAACTATGACAAGTAACTGGCCAATGGTGGGCAAGGAAGTAAATGCCGAGTAAGCAGAATTCTCCCTCCCCAAAAGAGAAAAGTACCCCTTCCCCTCAGACTATGACACAGGACAGTCACACATATCCCCTCACAGCCAGCCAATACACAGTCCATTCCCATCTCACTTGCACCATTCTCTCTGTAAGCAGAGGGTGCGATGACACAGGAAATCAGAGGTCAGGTAAATAATCCAGAGGAATCTAAAATTAAACCCAAATTAGAACCCAAAATTTCTGTAAAATGTAGTAACAGGTGGACAGAACTCCCATTGCAATAGCAACTGCGTAACTGGGGTGATACAGCCCAACACTGGGCACTGTCAGAGGGCTCCTTTCACCACCATACCTCACAAGAAACACACACAGCAATGAAGCAGAAGGGAAAATTAAATTTAAAAAGAAAACCACACCACCAACACAAGCTGAAACTGAAGAATGCCATATTGCACATCTCTTACTCCAGATACAAACAGAAGCTGCACTACTATGGTTTTTTCATTAAGGTGATATAGTGGGTATGAGCATTTGGATTTTTACTTCATACAAAAATGTAAGATTGTATATAAATGTCCAAAGCTTACCTGTTCTTCCAACACATCATGCTAGCAGAACTACAAGGATCCCACTGTTCCCTTCAGCTGCAGGGCAAGAATCCAACCCGCTCGAGGGATAAGCTGGCTGTCTCCAGGGGAAGCCACACAGACCAGTATGTTGCAGCTTCAGGAGGGACCAATCTTTTGGCTCTGCTGGCACAGAAACAGTAATGCACAGCTTCCTCATGAAAGTAAGCATTTAAGCCTGTAAAGCTTCAGCTTATCCAACGTCAAGGAAACTTATGAAAAAAATTAAATGAGGTCTAGCGTTAGAAGACATCAGTGCATTTTCTGCCTATGTACTGAACTTTTATCAGAGTATTTGTCACAAAGCCAAACACAAGAAACAATTTCAGTTTCAGAATTTTTGTTGTTGGCATTGTGTGTCTTGGTCACAGGTATGGTGCAACCTTGGTCCATTAATATTCATTGTTAAAACCCTTATTTCACAAAGCTTGATTTACTCATGGCATTGGATCAGTTTTAGTTTGGTGCAAATCTAGTAGAGTTATTCTCACATAAAATCTGAATAACAGCAGTAGGAACTGGGATTATTTTCACCAATCAATTCCTTAGAGACCATTTCTTCCAAGTAAAAGTCAGACCCATAAATAAAGCTTCCAGAGTTTTCATATAATAAAACTTAGGATTCTAGATCCTGCCAACCCTGCCTTACTGGCTGTTCATCTGCTCTACTTTGTTTCACTGAGGAAAGTCAATACAGAAAAATGAACTTGCTGCATCATTAAACTTTGCTTTCCTTTACCTACACTTTGCCCCCATTTCAGACATCAGCAGCCAACCACGACACAAACAAAAGCTCCAGTCAGTACACCTCACTTGTCCCAAGAGATGGAAAACTTCACACTTGCAAACAAACATGAGCAGGTCTGCAGGTTACTCATCCTGCATACTACTCATACTCTGGCTGTGACAGCCAAATCCCCAGCAAAGCTGCTGTAACACTCAGAGTTTGCTCACACAGGTTGAGGCTAGATGATACAAATTACCAGGACCTGTTTCGGAAGAATTGGCTCTTGTTAGTCCCTCTTGTCCTTTTCCTTCAACAGACTACCTTAATTGCCACTTATATTGTCACAAAACTGAGAAAGGAAACAGAAATTTTGTATTGAATGCCCATGTTTCCATCAAAGTAAGAGAGTTTAAGTCTAGCACTAACTCAGATTAATAGATGTTTGTGAGAACTACTTCGGGGAGGAAAAAAAAAATAAAATCACACTGCACAGCTTACACCTACTTCCCAAGACTCAGGCACACATACTAAAATACTTCTAGCCTATAAATGAAAGGAATGTAACAAAAGCTTTACACTATCAGCATTCATTCCTCAAATTGTCTTCTATACATAAAAATTTGTATTACAGCTTTGAGAGACAAATATAAACTGACAATCAGATACAAGTAGGCTTACATGCAGGTTGGATTGAAGCAGATACTGCCAAGGGACTCCATCCTGCTGTGTAACCCACTGATTCCCACGTCTGCTGTCTCTGCCCAGTCCAGAAAATACAGGTTTCTTGCAGTCCCACAGGCACACATACAAACATGTTGCTTTAATGAACATTGAGAGTTACAGTTTCCAAACAAAAGACACTAACAGTAACCTGGTACATAGATGCTTTATTTCTGACATTAACACAGTCTGTATTGTGAGATTCTCTTACATAAAAGAAAAGTTTGTAGTACAACAAAAACTAAGATAAACAAGGCATTTGTTGCACATTATGTCAAACTTTAGAACAAAAATATGGTGTAATATGTATTTAGGTTGCATGCAAGTTTGGCTGCTGCATGTACAATTTACCTATAAACTGAAAGAAATGCAAATGCACACAACATTCAAAAAGTAATAAGATGCCTGACATGAAAGATTAAAACCTTCCTGCTAAAGCAACAAAGTAGGAGTTAACTAAACGATCCAACCAATACCAACACAAATTTTTACTACTTACCATAAATCTATGCTTAAACTTGGTATAGGTAGTTTTGATGATACCATTTCTACTTCAATATACCATCCAAATTCTAGATAGTCATTCTGTCTTAATGTCTGATTTTTTTTTTTTGTGAATTAAATGCTGTCTCCAGCATTACATGTTGCTGTTAAATCCATTCTGGTAATGCACACCTAAATCTAGTACTGCCAAGAATTACAATTGACACCTCTAAATTTTGCTAGGTCAGGAGTATCCTGGCATGATGGGCATTTTCTGATCCCTTGTTTACAATAGGATTCCCGCCCCCCTTAAAATTTTGATGTAAATTAAAAACTGCTAAAAATGTTTGTGCCTACTATTAGAGCCAATATCAAAAAGCTCATAAAAACAAGGATTGCATAAGCTTAGAGATGCTTAAAAAAAGTTTAAGAACCCATTACCTTCCTTGTACCACTCATGACACATTAAAATTCTCCATTAATTAATTCTTCTTTATCATCTTTGATAATGAAGTGTTAGGAACACTTTCCACACCCTGCATAGTACTGGTTGATCTCATAAAGTTAACTAGAGAACCTGACATCATGTAATTTTACATACAGTGCATATGATGCTCGCTCTTTCCATCTCTCATAGCAGCAAGCCGATTCTGCCACGATCTGTAGCAGCACACCCGGGAGTGGAGAGGAAGAGTGTTTGAATTATAAATAACTAAAACTACAGTGTACAATTCCATTTACCTGTCAGTATCTGTTGAGAGCACTCCATTATAACTTGCTCGAAATTAACTACATAAAAATCTCTACAACAAAAGCAAACCAAAACATTCCTTCAAAACCAAAAATAAAGACATAAAATAAGTGCAAATACCTAAAATAGGCAACTAAAGCAAGTGTTGTGACCTGTATACCTTTAAATAAGGACAAAGATTTTTCATAAATAAAAGAATGTTCTCTTTGCTCTTCAAACATTTAGTCAGTATATAATGGTCAAAGTTAAGTGCAGATACAATTGTTTTGAGATCCAAGGTGCCAAGTTTCTTAAAAAAAAAAAAAAAAGAATAAAATATATATATTGAAAATGCATTAGTTTTTAGTTCCTATGCAGGACAAAGTACTCCTTGGGCTCATATAAGACCCCACCATTTCTTTCTAAATATATTTAAACAAGGTACAGGAACAGTTGCTGTATAATACAGAAATACCTTGTAATTATGTTGTAGACCAACATGATTTTAGGGCTATAGTGCAATTTTTATGTAGATGTAACATACAGTATAGATTTTTTCACTTCACCACTGTAATTCTTCTGCTATTTCATATATTTTAAACTTGTCCTTTTTTCATTTTAGCTGTTTTAACAGGAAACAACATTGGCCTCTAGACAACCTGCATACATATAAATATCTACATTTAAGCTTTGAAATGGAAATAAATTATAAAAACAGACTCCTTTCCAATTTACAAAATTTTCCTCGTTCCTACATACTGTACAATACATTCAACAATCATCTCATTTTGAGATTTATGAAGAAAATACTGATGCTTTACACTAAACTTAATTCACCCCCTTCTGCCTACTTCTAGTACCATATGCAAATAAATATATTTAACACTGTAGTTAATTTCATTGTTTTGCAGCATACCAAAAAAATTAGTAGTGCAACTTTCTATCCTTCCTTTGTACTCCTTTCCATTGTGTTTCTTTATATACTAGAAAAATGCTACATAAGCAAAAGCACATTCAGTCACGTATGCTGCTCATTTGGAAACCAGTAACAACCTATAAACCTACTCTATATTGAAAATGCTCTAACAGATAAAAAAAGCGATGCAAATCAAAATAATAAATATGAAAAATAGACCTAAAAACTGTATGTTGTCAGTTCTGCAATATGTTTTACCCTTCTTTATATTTTAGGGGGTTACTCTTTTAATATTAAAAATATCATTGCAGAACTGTTTGCAGTATCCCTTCATAAAGAAGGCAAGAGCTTCATGTCTGTTCTTTGTCAGTCAAAAGAAGAAAGGAAGTTTTAAGGTAGCTTTAAGGTTTCCCTTGGCAGACTCTCTCAAGTAAAGACTTAGTTCCCAAGCATCGCAGGGGAATCGCCTTCAACATTGTTTCAGTTTCAATGGAAAGAGATGGTTGTCAGCTGCAGTGACCATCACAGTATCAGAGACCTTGAACTGCTGTTGGTAGCTGTGTATGTGCTCAGATACCTTCGTGCTTGTTCAGTCATGATAAGCTGGTCTTCTGTTTTCCCATAAACAACTGCCTCCCAGTCACGATTTGGCTGCATAAAATAAAGTTATGTTAAAAAGGTTCTTTCAACAAACTAAAATACTTGAGCAATTCTCATACAACGTTTCAGAGTAATAATAAATTATTAAAGCCTAGAAATAGTATATTTTACTAACAAGGATCCAGTTCTACAGTACAATACCTAAAACCTGTAACAAAGCCCCCTCTCCACCCCTTAATCCAGCTCCCCAGCAGTGCATCTGGGTTATGCTTCAAGTTCTAACACACTAAATGAAAACACTCTTCAATAGAGTCTAACTAGTTCAACAATTAATACATAAAAGGGAAGCTAATTAAGTTATGTTATCTTTGAATATCTTCTCCTTTAAATGTGCTAAGTTCAACAGGCAGAAAAAACACATTATTGACAGCTGTCTGGAGACACCAAGTAAGGTAAAATGATTTGGCAGCTGAGAAAGAGTATTGTGAAGAACTTTCCTGAAGCAAGTGGCAGCTGTGGAGGAATGGTCAGATTTTTTGGGAATATATTAGAAATGGCAAAGGAATTGGGAATGAAAATGATGAATGGAAGAATAATTAAGCTACTAGTCCTGCTTTTTCCATGAAGCAAAGGCTACACCTCCACATGATGTACTGAATCTTGAGCTGATTTGTTTCAGCTCCAAATTAGACCTGACACTGCCTGATTGTAGCATGATGAAGAATGCAAGATCCTGTCCCTCCCACATCGAGCTAGAAACTGATCCAAAGGATCAGTTCCGCATATAGGTTCACAAAGAATATTAGCTGTTTGAGTTTCTCTGCAAATTTAGCAGAATTTGATTCATGGAAGGGACTTGGGGTTAGAGAGGCCACAAAACTGTGAGAGAATTTCTCTGGGGAAAGAGAAAAAAGAAAAAAAATGATTCAATGAAAATATTTGTTACTGTAACTAAGCTCCCTTTTTAAGTATTCTAAAGACCATACTTCTGGGCCAGATAGATGTATTCACCTTTGCTGCAATTCTCAGCAAAAGAAATTTTTCTTCTTTTTTTTAATTTTAATATCACAATTAAATGAACTTTGTTTTTCCTTCTCATAAGAAAAGATCAGAAAGTAATACTGTTGTTTCTGTACTTAAAAACATCATTGTTAAAGCAGTTAAGCAGAATATGGAAGATCAGGCTCCAGGTGTCCTATCTTTTTTTTTAATTATAATTTTTTCATTAATACAGAGCTGTAGATATCCTGAGAAGACAAAAAAAACCTTTACACATTAACTCCCTATGGGACAAACTGGAATTGGTACAAAGTCAGGTCAAAGAATCTCTTCTTCAAGCTGGTGGTCAGGACATACACAGAGCTGAGTTCCATGGTTTTACCAGTATGGAAAATATATGGATGTACAAGAACAGGCCCGTTACAAGAACAATTACCAAAGAGAACCTGTGGAGGAACTCTGCCTAATGAATCTCACTGGGCTTATTACGAAGAGTAAGCACCAGACAAATTTGAGAAAATAAAGCCCTAAAGAAGTTTAGTTTGCACCAGGTCAAGTTTTCTAACTCCTAGTCTTGAGCACCCAGACCTGTTTTGTAAGTGTCCCCTACCCTGTTTTTCCCCCCCCACATCTAAATCTTAGTGAAACATCAGTTTGTTTCACTGAAACAAAGTGTGAAACATCAGGGTTGTATTTAAAGAACTCAGCTATGAATAAACACTTTGCGGACAAATGACCAACTTACAAGATATAAGGATCATGGAAACACTGACTGAAACTGGATCACTGATTTCAACAATTCTAGACATTAGCGCAAGACAGAAACAAAACAACACAAAATTTCTTTGTTAACCCACTAACAGAACTAACAGAATTCTTTGCATCCAGACCTGAAGAGCTTTCTCCATTTTGACATTTTTTGTAGCACAAGCATTCAGTTTCTTCTTAATTACTGCATTTGCCTTGTTTGATGGATTTGTTTCTGATGTCAGTTTACATCTGTTGTCCTGTATTTCCAACAATGGTGTCATTAATAAAGATGTGGTATATGCATTTTTTGACTATTGACAAAAAAGAGGGTAGGGAACAGGAATAATAATTAGTAATTAATACAAAAAGACTTCAACTGCTGTGTTCAGAGATGTCAAAATGTAAACAAAGTAAATACTATCAGAAAGACCCTAGGAAAGAATCTGAAAAGAAAATATAACGAACAGTATATGAAGAACTTGCCTGGCTCATACTGGGATCCACAGTCAATACTAAGCATAGTACAACAAGCAGCTGCTAGCACGGTTTAGGTATCACTGAGCAGACAATTTCTGTACCCTAAAGTCATGCTACTCTGGTACGATTTTGTTAAGAACAAGATTTGATAATATGGTAACTACAGAACAGTTTTAAAGAAAAAAGCTTGTAATTCACTTCTAGGACAACCCTTGTGAAAGTAAGGACAAGCAGACTAGTGTCAAAAAAGTAAGATTACATCAGTTTCAGGGGGAGGAACCGCTTTAAGAACTGAAATAAGTACTGGATGGATCATTTCAGAAGAATTTTATATATTGGTAATGTCTATGGAAATAAAAAGAAATTAATCCAGCTTCAGTATACAAAAGGGCAAGACCAATATATGTCAGTTTTGAAGACCAAAAATTAGACGACAGTAACAGTGGCATAAGTACTTGCTTGCTTACAAAAACACCATCAAACTGCATTAAACCACCTTTAAGTATTTTTTCTCTCTCAGACCTTATTCCTAAATTATGATCACATGGACACACAATTTCTACTTAAGGATTGGTATATTTTTCACTTTTAAACAAGATACTACCACTGTCTCTCTTGCTAGGAGTGAATGTTCCTGTTGCACCAGCATTCCTCATGAAAATGAAGGAAAATCAACTTTTCCCCAGTCCCCTGCCTTAACAGACCACAATACCATGATGTTTCTTAATAACCTGGACGCCAGCGACACACAATATACTGTGTCATGACAAGACGTTAATAAGACAACACCAGGCATTTTGGTTATGACTGGAATGGCTGCAGCACTGCTGCTCCTCGCAAGAGATGTTCTTGGGGAAGTTGGCANCTGCAGCACTGCTGCTCCTCGCAAGAGATGTTCTTGGGGAAGTTGGCAATTCCCACTAGGTGGCAGAGCACCCAACACACAGCAGGCAGATACCAAGGCTTGGCACAGAGTTTAAGAGGCACTTTAGAAGGGAATTTGGAAAACCAGCTAAAAAGGAGTATGGCTTAAAAACCTTACACAGTCGTTTTAAGGACCCTGGCTCCTACATCCCGAATATGGCCTTCAGCCTAATGAAGAATCACAGACATTTACTCTTTAAGAATGAAACATATACATGCATTAAGACCTCATTAGAACAAAGTTTTCCTACAAGACTAAAGAATAGGCTATTCAATTACTCAACTGAAAAAACATTGAGCTTCTTTTTAAAGGAAAGAGGGACCAAAATAGCCCCATATCTGATTTCTTCATGTCTTGTTTGTTGAGGCAGAAGTATTTGAATTCCTTTAGGCAGAGGAAGCACACCAACTTCATCCTCTACACGCTTGATATTTCTTAAAGTATTTCCATACTGTGTGAAGCAGGAAAAACATGCTGCCTAATAGGCAGTTAGGTATTTTCAGAACACTTCTGCCAGACTGTCAAGCATACACAGCACAGGAGCAAATGTCGTCTTCCTGGTATATTATAGAGAGCTTCAGAATGCCATCTATGCTGAAGTTTATAGGTAACCAGCATGGAAGCTGCTTTGCTACAAACCTGCAAAGCATTCATATTATTTTACCTACTCTGAAGGCCTGAAAGGAAAAACTAATGCATGAATTCAAGCCCAACGTTCACCTATTTCTTAAGTATGTAAACTAGTATTTCAAACTGAAAGTATTTTTCACTTTCTAGATGTATGAGTCTAGCTTCAACCCAAAAATTTATCTTAGCTGACAGAACAAAAGATAGACAGTTCCATATTAACACTGCCGCCAGTGATGCTCTTCAGTTAGTTTAGTTCAGTTTAATTCTTACCTGTATATCTAAACTATTATCTTCTGTCAAGCGCTGGGCTACAACCTCTTCTTTTTCCTGTGAATCTAGGACCAGTGATTTTCTGACTTTTTTAGAAAAGTTGTGCTGAAATAAACATTTTGCAGAGAAAAATCGTAAAATACTATTTAAAAGCAATTATTTCCTATTTGAAATTACTATTGTCATATTACCTCCTGCTTGCAGTTTTTATACAAAGTGTCATCTTCCTCCTTGGGAAATATATCTGTTCCAGTTTCCTCTTTCAAAACTTCCCTAATGTCTTCCTCCGAGAAGGCAAGTGGTTGTGACTAAGGGTTAATTAAAATTGAGGGAGAAAATACAGGAAGTCTATTAATTGCAAATTCTTACCACATTCTACTTTCAGCTAATGTAGGCCAGAAAAGAGATCTTGCAAAACACAACAAGAAAGGACCTAAGCTACTGTAGTTAAAAACCACAGGGCTACATTTCAAGGCTACGAAGATTTTTTAAAGTTCATTTTACTCCACATTATTTCTTGCCAGATAAAACATACACATGCACACAGCGCCTCAAAAGTGCAAGGTAGCATTGAAGAAGACAAACTACTTGTTTGCACTTATTAGTAATGGTTATCCATGATAAAAGGGATAAAAATAATTTATATATACGAAATACCTACATAAACACGTATGTAAATATATGTGCATAAAAGTATACTAAAAACTGTACTAGAAATATATAACTGTTGTGAAAAGAATTTATACCAATTTTAACACAAAACTTTGAGTAAGACATTGATAGTACTAAGTACAGTACAGAATTTCACAGAAGCCATACAGATGGCTCCTTTGTGTACCAACAGGAGAAGAATTCCCTTAAGCCCTCAAAATTTGATTTTGAACAGGAGGTTAATAGTGGACAGAAACAGGAATGCCAAACCACTCCATTTGCATAGTGAGGGACTGTGAATCTATAGGGTAACACAGATGGTGCCAAGCCCTGTGGCAAAGTCTGAGCTACCTTCTGTGTTTGCAGAAAAGTAGTCAATATATATTGGCTGGAATTTTTTCAGAACTTGAATAGCATATGTCTACTGAATTCCAAAAGTTATTATGCATTAACATACCTTAGCTAGGCTAAGAAGAGAACAAAAATTGAATTCACTTGGAACAAACTAACAAAAAAAGGTAACATTATCCATAGTCAACAAAACCAGAAAAAAAGTCTCTGACAGCCAGAAGAATCAGAGGATCATGAACTGCTATACTAAAATTTTGGGATTTAGGATGAAGAAAACTGCAAACGTCACTCAAGATTATCACACTATGGTAAACATCTAGTTTCAGTCCTAGCGCTGTAGAAGAATCAAAACCAAAGAACAACTCAGCTCTTACATAGTCCAGAGGATTCAAAAATAATGCAGTTTTTCAAGTGAAATGTGAAAGTTATTTAAAATAATGACATCAGTCATACTCATCTACAGCAGCTTGTTCTTACTAGATTACCCAGCTGGAGAACTCACACCCATTCATTCTCTGACTTACAATTTTGTTTCTGAAAAAACAGAATCCTAAAGTATTAAGATTAAAAACGTCTTGCACGTAATTGCAAGGTGGTTACATAATTGTCTGCAATTATGTAACCACCTTGTAAGACATATAGTGTTAGCAAGGCTAGGCACATTTAAAACAACTCCTGAACATGAAACTACTGCATTTAAGACTACTGTGGATCAGATGATTATATGTACCAAATTACTATTCAAGAAGACAATGCCTTCATAATACACTGAAGGATACAAGTCTAACAACCAAATCTGAAGCATTTTTGATTCACATTCTAGCTATTCTCTAGGATAAGAAAATGCTTTCTAAGGTCACACTGAGGCTTACAATACCTCAAAACCAAGAGGGCATTTAGACTTCAACAAAGAAGAAAAGAAACAGTATCATCACATACCGTAAGTCTGAGGGGACCATACTTTTTTTCCTGAGCAGCCAAAGCATTTTTAAAAGGAGTTGGTGTCCTTGGTGTTGAACCCAAAAGAGATCTTCTCATTGTGGGAGTTCTAAAACTATTCAAGCATAGAAAAGTGTTAATACACACATTTTAGTACATTACTATTTTAATATTTTATCCTTAGCAGTGTAAAACTTCATTTACACAACAGATATCACCACCATGAATCTGAAAGTACTGGGATAACCATAGCATTACCCCACATGTATTAAACTTTAATTTAATAACACTACCAGATGTTTAATGTAATAAACCTACCCCACATTTTCCTTTTGATCTTGTGGTGTCATTTCCTTGTGTAGAGGAGTCGTAATAAGAACTTTCTGCCCACAGATTGGAGTCGATGTAAATGCAGGATTTTCAAAGTTAAATTGTTCATTTCCAGAGCAAGTGTTGAAAAACTAAGCAGAAAAAGGTAAAACAAAAAAAAGGCAACTTTACAGGACAAAGTTTCACTGTTGTGCTGAACAGTGAAACCCCTCAAATTACATACATGTATCTTAAAGACTTTTACTGACAAACCCCAATACTCTATTCTTGACTTACACTTATTGCTGAAACCTTGATTTTCTTCTTAAAATCCCTACTACTAATTAGGTCACAGAGACAAAAGGTCTCTATCAACAATTATTTGCATGAGAAAGTGCAAGCTGAGACACAGGTTGTCAGCACTGCTGCCACCCTCCCCACCAGTCTTCAAAACAGAGGTTATTTAATGATTTTTTTAAAGACATTTACCCTTATGCAGATGTTTTAAGAAGCTTTTTTATGTATTTATTTAGGCTATAATGTACTCCTAGGGAAGAAACTACTTATCATTTATAACCCACCCACTAACAGTCTTTGTATTTGGCCTTATTTAAAAATACACTCACCTGTGATGGAGAAAATGGTAGTGTTTTCACTGGTGTCCGCTTTAGTGTGACACCGACAGCATCATTACACAAGCCATCGTTCAGATCAGGCACCGGTGACTGCCCAACACGCAATCTCTTTTTCTTCCTCAGGATAGCAGGGGGATTGCTGAACTTTGTTAAGTTTGAGGTTGTTGAAAAAACTGTTTCCTCGTCCCCACTGATGCTGCTGTGGTTTTTGCCATCAAGCATAACACCGACATTATACTGGCACTCAGCAGCCCCATCACTGTGTTGAAGGCGCATTAGTTTTACTGGAGCTGGCTTGACAGGGGATACAACAGCCTCTGAAAGCTCAAAACAGGTATCACTCCACGCTACCGGATCCTAGGAGGCAAGATGCAAAACACAAGCAGGCTGATCCAAGATTACTTCACAATGCCCAACCTAATCTATCAGCTCTCTACCTCCACAAGCCATATACTGAATTATTCTCCCCACTTCTTTCATACAATCATAAAACACTGAATATTTTAAAGCACATTCTTTTAAAACAGGCAATAAATCACTTGAGAGGGTGGAAATAAAAGACAAATACAAAACAAGGTAATTTTAAGAGTATTTTACACATGCTGTGTAAGTTGACACTACTAATTCAATACTTCTTTTTAACAAGAAATACACACTTACAATTTCCATAAGATCTAGTGTCTCTGCAAATTCTGGAATGGTTTGTAGAGGTGTTAACATTCTATTTGCTTCTACACCCAAATACTTAGGTGGCGAATTCTGCTGAACAGGTGTGATGCGGGTCTCATCCATGCTGTAGAAATCACTTGTCTGCTCCTCAAGGTTGCTTAGTGTATTAGGCATACAATCCTCCATGACAAAATTTCCAGACCAACAAGACAAGCTTCCAGCTTGCTAAAAAGTTATGAAGAAACACGTTAATCTTATTCAACTTAGAGGCTGAGAAGAGTCAATTATGTGACTGCAGGGTAGAAAAAAAAAGTAGTGTGGAAAGAGTAAGCATAACTATTAATTGTGACATTTTTGAATACTAATTATCTGTTTCAATTAATGCAGTTAGTCTTCTCTTTACATTAACATACTCAACATTCTCAAATTGCATAAGATTTTTATCTTACCTCGCATTCATATCTTATACACACTCATAACTTAGGTAATTATGGGCTGTATTGGAAGCCATCTCTGATGCAAGTTTCCTGCGTACCTGAACACCAGTATATTATGAAATCATCTTCAGTATGGAACACAGGTACATCTTCAGATGAGAAAATGTTTCTAGAGCATGAAATACTATTTGCTTCATGTGGGTTTTTTTAATGCAGATTTTGCATTTATAGTTTAGTAAACTTCTAAAAGGTTATCCCATTTCAGTAGACTGCTTAGTACCCAAGAAACAAATTTTAATTTTCACTGAAAAATCTAGAAGCAAACCAGATTCTACTAGATAAGTAGAATATTGTACTGTTTCAAAAGAATGTCAGGAATAACTCCACATAAAATCTGAAGTTCACCTGTAATCTAAACAAGTGATCAATGTGGTTGGGTTAGTTAGGTGTCTGATATGTACAGACCTCTGAGGAAATCAATGACTGTCACCTGTAAGTTACCCTAATAACACAGAATTAGGAAAATTCCACTGAATTTACACATAAATTGTGTACAGTGCATATTTTTTTACTGCTTGTCATGTCCAAATGTAGATATTAAGTATTGAAAACACTTATACTGAAGTTTGAGGAAAATATAATCTACAGAACATTTTGAAATCAAATGGGGCAAAGCCTATTTATTTTTCACCTTTCTCTACTGAGCAGATGATCAACACTGCTGATCTATAAAAGTGAATGGCAGTGTTTTGGTCCTCTTTAAGAGGTAACCCTCTTAAAGAGGACTAAAACACTGGGTCTTAGGAACTGCCAAATTGCTGATCATATTTCTGCTGTCTTCACAGTTTAGAAAACTGCACTAAAAATAAGTTGTCTCAGTTCTAATAGACAGATTTTTGTTTTACAATGCAACAGCCATTGGTTTGATTTTAGAGGGTCAGGTGAAAAAAACACCACACTAAACCAAACAACTGTTACTGAATTGCTGAGGATTAATCTCAGTAGAGCATATTCAAATATTTAGAGAAATTTATAGTCCTTACAGAAGACATTTGTTTTCTTCTGATTTCATTCTCTGCTGACATAAGTAGCAATTCAAGTTCCTTTATTTTCTTTTCTTTATCAGGATCATCATCAATAAATGGCTGCTGAAAAATTTAAGAAAGAAGCCATTACTATTTTTCACTTCCACCACCCCTTCACAGTAAAGATTCTATATTACAACACAGCTGTATTTTTAACAGGAATCCACACAGAGTGGACAGAACTGTTCAGGTTGTATCATATTTTGTAGTACAGAAGTCACTCACAAGCAAAACAACTCCAGTTACCAGGGGATGGATCTGGTGTTAAAGTGGCATGTAAGGTGGTATTTTAACTGGGTTCTAATATGGCCTGTAAGTTATCAGTGTGCTATAACACCTTCTAAACTGAAGTCACTACATTCTATCTTTAATAGAACCAAGTGTTGGCACACTGGTTTATGTGCTTGTTTTCACATGCCTTCTAAAATTTTGCGTTATTTATCCTCACTAAATGTGGAAGAAAGTGTTTCAAATCAGCATTTGCTAACACAGTATCTATACAAGCAATCCCACCACTACTATCAGAAAAGAAAATTAACTAATTGGTTTTGATAGGTTTGTTTGTTCTTAACCTCCTTAACACTTTCCATTATTGCTATAAATATAGGTGAGGATATATGCTATCCCCAGTTTAGAGAGTACTTCAAGGAGCAGAAAGTATCTTATACTTTTCTGTGTAGGGCAATCCAGAGTGTCAAAAGCCATTTAAGGCTTTGTTGTGACTTGTAGCCTTATACCAAACCAGGGAAGAAAATGCAACATGGAACAGATTACTTGCGTGGGGAAACTTCAGGTTAAGTAGAGAGTTCTACAGAACTCCTCTATCTAACACAAATGCAACATGTGTTATTCCTTGTGTCAAAATACTTTTTTTACTAATTCCAAATTCACAAAAGTTCTTCCAAGGAACCATATTAGAAACCAAGATCTATATTTATTCTGCTCCACATGAGGAATTTCAGATATATTCTAAGTGAGTCCAAAAAAGCAAAAGGAAATAATATGTCCAATTTCTGTTTGTTTTAAAGCTTCTTAATTCTTCAGCACTTAGAATGCTGCAAAAGAGCATCTTCAACTGACTGAAAGATGTTTATCTTTCAGTCAGTTGAAGATGGAAAGAAATAAAACCTAATGAGAACAAAAAAGCACAGCTAGAAGTATAAGTCAAAGTAAGCTGAGTTTTTCAGACAGGGTTATATTTATTATATTTATGTAAGGAGTAAACTCCTGTCTTTGAAACTCTCATAAGCTAGGTACTACTGACATAGGTCACAATTTAACCACAAGATTTAACAAGCAGACTGTGCTTTAAGCCATATTTCTGTCAGAAATAAGCACAAACATCGTGTTTCTGGGATATATAAAGAGAGCTTTATTTTTCCTACCTAAAACTACCAACTACACTAGCAAGTTACTTATAGAGGAACCTATATAAATTTAGGTGAATGATAAAGACTAACAGACATTTTGAAGATACACATCTATTCATTTTGCTGCATAATATGCAGTAAATTCTATTTAATTTATGAAGGCTGTTAACAATTTACCTGAACTATGTTGGAAGAAGATGGAGCATGTTCTAGACAGCTGCCTTCTGGTGAGGCATACTGATATGCTGGAATCTAAAAAGACATAAAACATTTTACAAACCCCAACAAAAGGAAGCTATAAAATTATCTCTAGTTTATTATACATAAACTATTTATGGTTTACAAATCCTAAATTGCCATAAAATCACAAAAATACTCAACAGATCTTCAATCTTCCTGATTCATTTCTCGTTTCAAACCAAATAAATTATCTGAAACTAGGAAATACTTATTATTGTAAATTTTGAACTTACATGTGTCTGAACAGGCACATAAAATTGATTCTGTGTGTGTAAGTGTTCCATAGTCAGACAAGGTTGGGGCTGAAGTTCAGCAGAACTAGCGCTTTCAGACTTTATAACACTTTGCAAATATCCTTCCTGTTCCACCTTTCTTCGCATTGTTGAATTCCAGTGATTTTTAATTGAATTATCAGTCCTAAAATGAAAGTATAAAACAATGACTGGTTTCCATATCTCAAAATTTTAATATATGACACAATTTACAGGGTTTGTAGAGTAGGTTAATCTGAAGCCACAAATCCAGAAAGCTCCAGCAGTTTATACTGAAAGCTCTATTATCAGTGGGGTTTTGGCATAATTACTAGAAAACTAAGCTTTTTAAAACTTCCTTCTACTAAACTTCAAGCGTGCCAGAAATTAAAAGCAGAAAAAGAGAAAGCCTTGGTTCTGACTGTAATCATGGGGGGAACCTTTCTTCTTAGATACCTGGAATAATGTAATGAACATATGGTTATTTACCCCTGTGTTATAAATCTGCAGTACATGTAGCTAAGACAATCACCCCACTGTCCCACAGCATAATAAAGGCACTCTGGCTGGTGTTTGCCACTGGAAGACATCTCATCTAGAACTGACAGCCTGCAACCCCAGTCTGCGTTATATGTGCAGCTTTGTAGAAGAACATCCTATTATTACCTCTTCATGCGCTTGATCGTGAATGGGGAAAAACAGGCATGGCATTTTGACAAGCAGGCTGAAATCACTTTTAACACTAAACAAACATTAAGGCAAGAGTAGACTATAACTGCATTACTGTCCAAAATACTAGCATTTTTATTCCTAGCCTTAGGCAGAGGTACACAGTAACAAAAATTGGTTAAAGCCCTATTCTTCATTTAAGGTCAACTCCAAGAAGTATTCCCCTTTTCCATCCCACTAGTTTTGGATTCTACAAATATTCTAGGTCTATGATCTTTAGCAGTCTTTAGCTAAGAGTCTCAGATTTATTGACAACAAACAAGCTAGTAAACAGGAATTCTTTTGTCAAACTCATCTTCCCTCTCCGAAATTCTATTTAGATGCAAAGCATTCTCTTCTCATTCCTGCAAAGGATTTACTGTGAGCCATGGATTGTGCACTTAATCAAAACACAAAATAGTTAAGCACACATCTCTCATTATGCCAAGATAACAAATGCTGACATTCCTTAGGCACAGCTAGACAGACATCTCTTGAACACACAAACTGAATTCAGAAGGGGACAGCTTAACACTGAATTTCAATTAAAAGATAGAAGAATTATTTCATTAAATTCTTCACACACTAAAATTTTGTCTTCTACAACCATAGAAACTGGCAGTCAAACTTGAAAGAAGTATAAGGCGAACAATGCATACAATTAATTCTTAAGTTAGAGACTTCATGATAACTAAATAACTTTGTAATGCATGACTCCCAAGCCTGGACTTTTGAAGGTTACTAAGATTTTCTTTTATGAGTGTCCAGTTCAACAAGCGTTACACCAAAAAACAAAATCTGATCTTAAACCAGGAAAGTCACCCTCAAATGCATGTTAATGAAGGCACTTTGATATCAAGTTTGATATCAAATCATTCTTCTACTACTACTTATAGTTAATTCAGTTCAGCTATATTACAGAGGGGTTTTAAGTGATCAGGAGGAATCTGAAGATACTTCCAAAGCATTAGAGGTCTTTTTATGGGTTTTATATTTTTTTAAGAATACATATCAAATGCAAAAGATTTTTAGCATCTATCAAAATAAATATGTTTTAAAGTAAGTTTCAACAGATGCTCTCTGACTAACAAGGTAAGATTTGAAAGGGTACTGAGATGAGAATTTTTCATATTCCAACATTTAACACAAAGAGAGTTGAAAAGCACCTTCCAGGAAGAAGTTTTGCTATTTCAGCCCATCGGTTTCCCAAACGCTTGTGAGCTTCATAGATTATCCTGTCCTCTTCTTCCGTCCATGAAGACTTTTTCACCTCAGGATTGAGATGGTTATGCCATCTTTCTCTGCATTGCTTGCCTATTCTTCCTTTCAGGTGTTTCGCAATTAGAGACCAGCGCTTTGGACCATACTTCTGAACTAATTCAATAACCTGGAATACAGATGAAAGCACATTATAATCTCAAAACCTAATTTACCTAATGTGATGCCTAAATTGCTGGTAAAAAGGTAAAGGCTGAGAACACTGATAAACTCACATTTTAGTACAGCATTATAATAGTCAACTGATATTAGGCCTAAGGAGGCAGACAGTGACTTGGGGGTTTAAAAATTATTTTTCAAGAAATCAAAAAATTACTAACTCCAAATTCTCTGTGTTTAGAATAAAAGTGTATACTGATGGAAACATTAATTTGGAAGTTTCCTTTCTGTCACCCACTGCATAAGCTGACATTAGGAAAGGCCAAAAATGAAACTGAAAAGATGCTTCATTTGACGATTTTCAACAGCATACATATGAGGAAAAACCCACACTCTACATCTAGAAATGGAATGGAGGTTTTATAAATAAGAAGCTTTTACTTAAAAGACTAATGAGAATTGTAAAAAAAAATAGATTAGGAAGATCATATTCATAAATTGACAAACAGTAGTTTAAAAAAATCTTAGAACAGTTTTAAACAATAAGAACAAGAAAACAATTTGAAATACCACAGGAAAGGTGCATTTGCATCTCCCTACCAGGTAGTCCAGGTTCTGCAGGCAAAAGTACAGATTAACAACGGCAGGGTATAAAAGGAGCCTAAAACATTGATAGCTTCTTTACACAAAGAAATGGTATCACAGAGTATTCTGAGTTGGAAGGAACCCAGAAGGATCATCAAGTCCAATGGCCTATACAGGGATCAATCTTGGCATCATTAGCACTATGCTCTAACCAACTCAGCTGATCTCAGGGTTGCAAGAGTAGTTTATTAAATAATTTCCCTTATTCCCAATCCCTTCATGTCTGGTGGGTTTGAGGAACAAAAGATGTAAACAAGACCTTTGATCTTTAGTGCTACAAAGAGATCCCCCCCTACTTGGTAAGACAGAGTAATTCAGCCAGCTATCTCACTAATGGGAAATGAAATGCTTGAGCAGACCCAACATTCCATCAACTTGAGAATATTTTTCTTCTTATACATCATAATGTAGTACAAGTACCCATGTCACAAGATGCATCAGACATCAACTATATGAGAATGAAACTTAAAAAGTACACATTCTTAGCAGTCATATGTCAATTTTATTAAAGAGCAGAGTATCAATTAGTTTTTGTTACCCTCTGATCTTCTTCTTTAGTCCAGGGACCTTTAATCAGTTCTGGGTTCAGTACCTTCTGCCATCGATGTTGGCACTGAAAATCTGAACGATTCTGAAACAGTTTTAGAAGACCAGTGTACCTGTTAAACTCTTGAATACACAAAGCTATAAATATATTCTAGCATTAATTATTAGCTTATTTCAAATTAAAAGACTTACTTAGATCTTTGTTCTAAGTATAGTAGTTAAATTCTCCCTTATAATTTCTTATTTCATTTGCTTATAAAAACTCTTCTCCAGAAAAAAAGCAATCTTGCATAAAGCTGTAATCTAATTACTTCAATGTACTAACTTGATAATCAAATTCAGAACTTACTCTTCTTTAAAGACAAATTTATATTTATTTTTGTCCTCATTACTCCACACTTCTGCTAAATTTTGTGGTTCATATAAACTTTTGACATTATCTGTAACTTAAATAAAGAGACAAATCTTTTACAGAAATACTTTTGCTTTCAAATAAAAGAATACACTTTTTGCTAAGTCCCAAATGAATGTATTCTCAGCTCTTTACTAGAGTTAAGGAAAGCAGATTTATAGCAAATTTAGTTAACACATACTAAATTAAACAACACTGTTTTTGCTGGTCAGGCCAGATGGTGCTTTTCTGTAGCTTCACTAAGGATCTTTTGAAATATTGTTCCCTGTTATGAAAAAGAAGAAACTTTCACTTAGCCTCCTAAAAACTGTTTATAAAAGTGTTAGTCCAATGCTTAAAAATATGCAGGTAAGAGCCTGCCCCAGGACAGCCTGCTTTTTTAACACTGGGACATGATTATTTACTTGCTTCAGTGCAAGCTGTAGGATAGCAAATACCAATTGCAAGGGTTTGCTGGTTTTGTCTACTAAGTAAAGGTGCTACCATGCTGAGATGAAGTTAACGAAGCTGCAGTCTACAGGACCAGAAACAACACCCAGAGCACTAAGACCTGAAATTACACTGTTCACAGTACCTTCAAGCTAATCACAAGTAGTAACTGTATGATTAAAAGCACACTACAGTTTGTTACAATACATCATTTCCTGTTGAAGACAAGCTCTAAAAGAGACTCAAAATAGAGTAGCTGTTACCATTTTGACAAAAGAAAAACATTTGAAATTGTGGTCTTTTAATGCTTTTATCTTCCAGACATTTCTGAAAACATAGTATGATTTGGAGAGAAGTGCAAAACAAATGATGGGATGAAACAATATAATCGTTTCAGTCTGCCTTAGCCACAAAAAAATTGAAAGGAATTACAAGCTACATTCCCTCTCTTGAGAGTCACCTTGAAGCCATTTTTACTTTTTTGGGGCAGAATGGAGGGAAGGTTTACGTGTACCCAGTCCAGCAACAAAATGAGGGTTTGAAAACATAGCAGTTTCAGGGCCTTTACAAGTCAAGATACACTTGGTTTTCCTAGCAAAAGACCATCAGTAACGAGGTTAAGTGTGAATTATGATAGCCTCTATTTACTTGGCTGTTGCAATAGGTCGCCTCAGGAGGCTGTGGAGTCTCCATCCCTGGAGATAATCAAACCCAGACGGACACTGTCCTGGGCAGCCTGCTCCAGGTGACCTTGCTTGAGCAGGGGCCGTGAACCAGATGGCCTGGAGAAGCTCCTCCCAACATCAATGGTTCTGCAGCAGGCAACCTGATCATGCAGGTTTCCTATGATAACTGGGGAACGTTTTTCAACCTCACCTGGGCCCAGCTGAGCAACAGGTTTTTCTGTCTCCAGAAGCACTTGTTTTCAGCTGGAGAAATTTTTACTAAACTGTTAGATCTGCTAAATTTAACTCCATACTACACTTGCATATCAGTATCACCAAACGTATTTTCAAACAGCTTAATATAAAAGCTACTTTGATTCTCCTCTGTCATTCACTCATTTTACTGATTTTTATAAGGGAATAATGTACATGTAAGGAATATGAATTTGCTTATGCACAACTTAAATTTAGAAGCTTTGAGTTTATTCTCTGATATCTATATTTTGCCACTTGGAAAAAAAATCAGAAGCATCACAGTCGCACAAAAATACAATGAGAACAATGCAAAGTTACAATTGTTCAGCATTTAGAATGCAAATCTTTTTTTGCCTTACAATGGGATTTCAAACAACCATATCATCCCACACAATATTGTAAGAACCTCAAAGTTAGGAGCAGGTGTAATTTTTTGATTTCTAATATTTCAATATTCAATACCACTTCTAGGAAGTGATTTCAGCCTTACATTCTATTATGTTTTTACAGCAGGGATTTTATAACATTTGTTCAGAAGAGAAACAAACATCATCAATTCTTTCTTTCTACCAGTACCTCAGGGAAACAGTCATCACTGTAAAAAAAAAACCCAAACTAAAACCAACAAAAAAAACCCAACAAACACACACACACAAATAAATAAATAAAACACACATGCCCCCTTGCCTATGGTGTTTAAGAAATTCATCCTGCTCCTTTCAAGCAATCTTTCAGACGTAACCCACTCTCCTAACTGCTTCAGAAACAACCTGTGAACTGTGGATATAGCCACCACAAGTAATGGAACCAATAAAAGACAGGAATATATTCCATAATGAAAACAAATAGCAAGTGTGAACAGAAGGCATTTTTTATCATTTCAGAATATCACTGAAGACTGAGCCAATAAAGTTCTTCAAGGTCTGAGCTAGATCTCAAGTCTATTTTAGAAGCATCCTCTAAGATAGTTTTTATTGTTATGTGCTTTTGATTCTATTTCACCTCATTTCCAAATCAGACATATGACTAAAGTAAATAAATATTAAGAGAACTTAACTGAAACAGAGATTCAACTTACTTGTAGATGACTAGCAATGAAAGCCCAATCATCTGTACCATTTTGTTCCACCAGCTTCTTCAGCCTTTCATCCTGTTAAGACATAACCTCAGCCAATAAATGTTACATGCTATCCCAATACCATACTAAATAATAACATATTTCATGAGCTAAGAAGATCAGGCAGGGATCAGACTAAAGCAAAAAAAAAGAAGCATTACCTCTTCACGGGTCCATTTCACCTTGCTACATATCTTCTTCAAACCTTTTTGCTGCGGTACTTCGTAGTCATGATCCATATATTGAAAGTCATCATCTTCCTCACTGCAAAGTACAACAGAAGAGAGAAGAAGATCAAAACAGAGTTCAAAATACCTCTGAATAACCATTTTTTTCTAATCACTTGTAGCCTTTTTCCAATCTGTACATATTGTTCTAAAATGACATATGGGATTTGCATGATCACAAGGTCTGCCTCCAGCAGTTCACCATGTCGACGTACAGAATTAATTTTCATTTCAAGGCCACACTGGACAGATAACTCATTCCAAGTCAAGACGTAAATTTGAAGTAAAAACTACTTTTTAAGATTCATGTTTTTGTAACACCTTTTTAATCTTTATCTTACATGAACGAGCTTATAAAGCGGTTTATTAGGCTGCAAAATACATTCATGATCCACCTCCATAACTGAAACAACAAACACAACAAGAATGTCAAATAAGTAAATGTTAACTTGATTTTAAGCGGGCTCCTGACTTGACTAAAAGCGTTGCCCCGGTGTTACAGGAATTAGATACAAATCTTTGGAGACAGATCCGTTCCAGAAGAAATAACTTCGGCATCAGAGATGAGCCTCAAAGTGCAGACCCAGAGGGGCAGGCAGCCAGATACCTCTGCGACTCCACGTAGATTATGCTCCATCTTCTGGAGAAATGCGGAACTCCACAGCCTGGATAAACAAAGCCTTCCAAACAGGCGGCACAGGGAAGTGTTTCATGGGATCATCGCTTAAACTTCTGTGTCAGTGACTCATGTTACCATAAATTCAAACACATGTGGAAACTTAGGTCTAACAACAAGAGCTGCAGTGCCCCTGCCTTAATTATACCAAAGGCACAAAGAAGGGACTCCCATCCAAATAGACCGCTTCAATTAAAAGCGGTTTTACAGTGCAATTTTTTCTTCATTTTATTATTGGTACAAAGCACGATAAAAATATCATAAATTCAGGTTCAAAACAAAACTTATTAGTTCTGCTCATTCTTGACAATTACTTCAAGTTTTCAGCTATATTAAAACTTGGCTGAGTTGCTGAAAGACAAGACAGTAAACTTGTGCAAAGGCCAACAGCAAGTTCTTCACCATACTTACAAAAAAAAATGAGCTGCAAACACAATGACTGTAAGAGGTTTGCATTAAGTAGCTTAAAACCTATAAAAAGAGAACCTAAACTCAGAGGTAACTAAGTTTTTTCTTCCCCCTACTGCCTCCTTTATTTTCTTTTGTCTACAGGTATTTGACAAACTTCAGGAATATATCTCAGGATTGTAATACTAAAATACACTTCTCATAATACCATTTCATACCAAGCAAGCCATACAGTTCACTTACAACTAAAATTTGGCCTTCTTGTTTAGCCCTTGTCAACACAACCTCCTTACCTACTGCACAGCAAATGAGTTCATGAGCAGTCTCCAGTTAGGTGAAAAATCACGGCATTTAAAAGGAGAGAGGGGGCTCTGTGTACACGGCGGCAACGCCAATGAGAGCGCCAGTGCCAGGCACTGCGGGGGCCCCGCAGGCAGCTGCGGTTCAGAGCCCTGCCCTGGACATTCTCCGGCCACTCGTGTGTCCCACAGCCACACCAGCACAGCCGACAGTGCCTCTGAGCCAAGCAGGCGCTAACTTCTCCTGCACCTCGAGTCCACCTGAACAACCACCTCGTCCTGAGTCTTGCTTAGAATAGTGCTACAATAGACTATAAATCAAATACAGATTAATGCTTGGGACTACTACTTTAAGTTTTCAATAAAAAGATTTTTAAACACGTGGGGTTGTTACAGCTCATTTGATGATTCTTTAGCAGTTATGAAATTGTGCTAAAATACTGCACCAAAGTAGAAGGCAGCCACAAAGTTTCATCAAACAAGACATCTGGGACAATAAAGTATGTATTTTGTGCAATCTGTGCTAGCTGTTCTTGCAACTCTGAGTTGAGAGCCATTAAAGGAAAAAAATCAAGCTTGCAAATGCAACATCCAAGAGCAGTTTAACATTAAATGAATATAGGATTAAACTTAACACCATTTGGTATAAAACACTTTCTCCTTACTCTACACCTAGATTTGAAGTCTTGAAGTCACTTTTATGTAAACTTATAGCTTCAAGGATTTAGTTTTGGAAATATCATCATCAGACACTGACACAGCATCTGCCTCGGGCTGCCGATCTCTAACCAAACCTTCCTCTGCTATCCACAATCCATTCTATTCTCAGTCATGAAATCAAAGCACTCCACAGCCATGTGAGATAATACAAGCTAAAGCTTCACAAAAATGAAACTATTGCTTGTAATACCACAGGTGAAAGTCCCTTAAACTACAACATGCCAATCAGGAGTGCCAAGAAGCATTCTGTCTCTGAGCTATTCTTGCACACAGCCAAGCACAGACAGCTTCAGCAGTCAGCCTCTGCAAAGGCTTTTCCAGTCAGCCAAGCCCTTTGTGGCTTACACAACTAGAACACCAAACCATTGCTTTCTTGTTTTAGTTGCAGTTTCGCAGAAAAATACTCTTTATAAATATTTTCCACATCAGAGGAAAACGCAGAAGCAGTTTTAATATGTGTAACGTTGAAACCACTCCCAATTCCATGAAAAGTATGCATTCACAATAAAGCCCAGATGCCATAGATAACTCACCGAGTATCCTTTCCTTTCTCAATCCTAATCCTTCTCTTACATTTCTTTATCACTTTCCAGAAACTGATTTAAGACAAGAATAACCATAGCGACAAAACAGTTCTCCAAGATCCACTTTCTGAATACAAAGCAAAGACACACCCATTTTCATATCAATATAACAAAAGATCTATGAAAGCCATCTAGGGCAGCTGCTGGAGCTCTTCAATAAAACGTTATCTCTCAGGAACATTTCAGGCTAGATTTGACATCTTCAATCAAAGAATATGTCAGATGAGAGAAAGGAGGTGCATTGAAGATAGTGGAAGAATCAACAGGCCCAAAGGCTGTGCCAAAGCCACTCAGGAAATGAAAAAGTGTTACTCCACCAGAAGGAAAATAACCAGCATGGAACACTACTGCGGAGACAACGTAGTTACTGACAGGCTCAGGTGCCCAGGTGAACTACAACAAAGAAGACCTGAGCGAAAGCACAGAAGTGAGAGCAGCTGCCAGGGGAAAGGCGGGATTTGCACCCGAGAGGTGGTGCCCAGAAGTCCGAGAGAAGAGATACCTGCGAGGGAGCCGGAGCGGGGAGGGAAGTGAGCAGTGACAGCCGAGGCCGGCGCGGTGGAAGGAGGCCGACAGCAGCGGTGAGGGGCGGGGCGGCACCTGGCCGGGATCCCGGGGCGCGGGAGGAGCACCTGGGCTCGGGGCGGCGGCGTGGAAGGCAGCACTGCCCGGGAGGGGACGGGGGGCAGAAAGAGCAGAGCGCCCCGGTCCCGCACTCACCTGCGCCGTCTCTCCGCCATCCTCGGCGCGCACCATAGGGGGGGCCGCCACGGCCGCGGGGCGCAGCACGAAGCCCCCGAGCCGCCCGGGCTCCCTCTCTCGCAGCAGGGCACGGGACGTAGCGGGGCACCGGCGGCTCAGAAAGGCTCGAGCCGGACAGGGATCCTCCCGGGGCCCGCTGATCCCCGCGGTGCCCGCAGCGCCCCGGCGGCCGCCCTCAGCCCCGGCCCGGC